>JAEANM010005209.1:0-19868 GCA_017656035.1 Myanophis thanlyinensis
GTTATGTACTTTTTATCTGCTGTAAACCGCCCCGAGTCCTTAGGGAGATGGGGCGGTATATAAATATGATTAATAAAATAAAATAAATAAATAAGTCTTGGTGTAACCTTGCACTAGAATCAAAGAGGAAGCTGTTGACAAATAAGATAAAGAAAAAAAAATCATATACTAAAAGATTACTTCAGTGACCTGCACTGATGTCAGTACATAGACTTAAAATGAAATCCTGTATTTACTTACCTACAATTTAGTGAAGCATACTTTAAGTTTATTATGTTTATGTGTATATTGCTTTTAGTCTGTCATTCTGAATGGTGTTATAACTTATTAATAGCCCACAGTCACTATGGTGATATAGGAGGACATATGAATCTAAATGAATAAACAGGATTGCACAATGAAAACTACAACTACTTTTTTCCAAAAGAAGGGGATCATTGGGTATTGGAAGGCTGTAAGTCCAATTTCCAGTAATATTTGTTGGATATAATTGTAAATATACAATGTAAGGAGTTTCGATGGCAAAATATGCAGCTGGCTCAATCCTAGAGAAAAATGTTGGTTTACATGTCATTGTGGTATCTATCACACCAAGCATATTCGGATTAGAGAAAGTTCTTGTATCTTTCTCAGAAATCCATCTGAAACATTACATAATGAATTAAGGAAAATAAAGATTTGCTCTGTTATGGGAGATAATAGATAAAATAAAGCATGCTAAATCAGCATGCTAAAGTAAAGGAAACATAATGCTTAATATTTTCCCCTAGTCTCACGTGTTGCAAAAGATAAACCTTTTTCCTCCCCTCCCAAAAAAGGTAATTTGTAGGGTTTATTAGAGAATTTTATAGTATCTTAAAAGCTTATTCCCTACTTCTGATACTACTGATTTTGTGGAAAGCACTAGAAAAGTGTATGCATCTTTTGGTGCAATGCCAGAGTGTGGTTGAAATTGAGAAGCATCTTGTAGATTTTATTTGAGCAGCCTTTATTAATAGACTATGACTTTATATTTGAAGAACAATTCTAATAGAATTTTCCAATATGGATTCTTAGACAAACTGCAAGGAGACCTTCATCATTCAAACCACATTGATTATGAAATGAATGCTGTGACATAAGTGGAAGGAAGGGGGTAATTATATAAGCCCAGATAATTAGATGCAGCTTGTGGACTTGATAATAAATTAAAGAAATAAGGAAAAATAATGAATTAGAATAAAATCCAGTCTGCATTTCTGTATTATGTCATTTCCCATAGTGAAATGGAAAATGTTAGGCCTTTTTACCATTTATGTCACAATTTAATGCTGTATTTCAGTATAAATATCTTTGACTTGAGTCTGTGAATTTTTTATAATTATGTAAATCTTAGAAGACTTCAATTAAAATTACATTAAAATATTTATACAGTAGCTAAATCTCTTTTTAGTAACTTTAAATGTGTACGTTTATCCATAAGCTAATAATTATTAGATGGACCAGGTAAATTTATTTTCCTATATCTATCTTTCAACAAATAAAAATTTCTATTAGGATAAGCTAAATAATATTCACTAAGATCATTTTTACTATTTGGCTGGTTGAAACAATCTCAACTTCCAACAGAAATAGTATAGGTAAACTTCTATAATTTTTCAGTTATTTGAATTATTTATGATACATTTCCTCATGATGACCACAGAGAAGACCACTTGGGTATTTTGTCTGATATAATGTGGACAAATTTGATATCACCAGATATTCTAGAGCAGGGGTGGGGAACCTTGGCTCTTTCATGACTCGCGGACTTCAACTCCCAGAATTCCTGATCCAGCATGGGTGGCTCAGGAATTCTGGGAGTTGAAGTCCATGAGTCATGAAAGAGCCAAGGTTCTCCACCCCTGTTCTAGAGTGACATTGCCCATTTTAGGCTGACAATTGTATGATTCCAAATTAAAATGAAGTGTGTCTTTGAGCATCCACCATTTTCCAGGGTTCATTATGCTAATTCTACTAATTATATTGCTATAATTAGTATTTTGTCATAAAACAATCTCCATCCCACACTGTTCAAAGTTCAACCTTCAAATTTAGCTTTAAACTTCTTCTACATAAAATAGATTTCAAAAGTGCTAAAGGTGAAGGCCTCTTTTTCCTCTTCTTGATGGCTAGGCATCTCAGCAGTTGGAAATTTAACAGAAAAGGATGCAGTTAAACTTATAAAAATAATTATTCACAATTGTATTTCACATTATGCTTGGATATCCTTTTCTGATCATTAACCGCTAGCCGATTTTACAGTTATTTACAATCCCTTTGGGCTCTCAACTGCTCCAGCTAGATATTAAATGGGAATCAATGTATAACAGGGAATGGATATCATTAGCATGAGCAAAATCCTATGCTGCTCTTATACATTCTGCACTTGCTTAGTTTATCTATTCTGGAGTACTGTTTGACTGTTTGTTCAAATGGCTAGGCAATTTAAAACACCAAACAATGCCTACAAATAATTTATATGAGCTATATTTAAGGAGACCAGGTCCCAATAATGTCTTGGCCTAAACAATGCCAGATCATTGGTGGTTCTTACTTTTACACTCCAGCATGGAAAACTAAGATCACCATGTTCTTTTCATTGCTTTTAATAGCTAACAAGTAACATCTCTATTTTTGGCTCATTGGTGCAATTCCTGCTCTGCTTATATAAAAATTGAGAATATCATTTAATGTGGAATACACTATTTGTGAATACTATTTATGCAAAACAGAAATTTGGAGATCATCATGCCTAAATCAATCAATAATTAAAACAAAGGAAATCTAGGATAAATGCCAATGTCAAGAATTATATCCCACTACATTTTTGAGATCTGTACTGCACTATTTAAATACTCACTGAACCATTAGATAAGAGTTTTAGACTATCCACCATGCTTATTCCTGACCTTTTGGTTTCCTCTGCATACTCTATGGAATGGAACATCTCCCTATTCATCTCTCCTCAGGGGAGGAGATTAAAAAAAAGATATGTAAAATATCTTTTACAAAATGTAAAATGAGTAGGGTTTGCTCCTTATGTAGGATTTAGGTGCAATCCTGTACTTACTCACTTAGGAGCATGCCCCATTAAATTCAGCCAGCCGTCCTTCTGAGTTATGTATACAACTTTTGATACAGAATTCTGGACTTCCATGGGAAGTATGGCGAATTAAAGGCAACTCTGGAAAAGCAAAATGGAAAGCCATGGCAAAGACCAAGGAACCAGTGAGTAGACTAGTTCCTTGGAACTTCTCTGGATAAGGGAGAGGGCACAAGATCACTCACATGTGTTTCACATGCTGCTCTTCATAAATAGACCAAGAATTGAAAATAAATCAAATACTGTGATAATATTTGAATGAACAAAAGATTAAGACCATTAGAAGTAAAAGAAAGGAATATAAAGTTGGTTTATGTGATCAAGGTTAGAATAAGATATGGTATGTTGTTCAAAACTGACAAATCTTTATGGAGTTTTTGCTGATGTTTAAACTGAAAAGTTGGGTTTTTAGACTTAATTTATTTTAAAATGAATTAATTTAAACTAAATTTTAACTGTTTATATTTTAATTGTTTTTAAACTGATTTTAATTGAAATTTTAATCATAATGATAATGTTAATTGGACAGCCTTTATTTAATTATTTTAATAGTTTTTTTAAAAAATTGTTATTGTATCTATGTTTTTTATTGGCTGTGCACCACCCCGAGTCCCTAGGGAGAGGGGGCAGTATATAAATCAAATAAAACTCTAAAACTCTAAAAGTTGTCTATAGATAAGGGAAGATTGGGACAATGATATTTTTGTTTGTAATCTTACAAGGGGTGGAGATCTCCTAAATGTGTTTATAGTAGTTGTGATGAAAGTTGGAAATGTCTTCTTTATATATTTTTATTATAGTTTGTGTTAATTTTTACTATTATAATAAAAACAAATTCTATGAATGAATGAAAATATAATAAAAATATTCTAAAAGAGGAAGAAAGGCATGAATTCTATTATCATTAGCAGGCAAGCCCAATCTGTAAAATAACATACTCTATACAGTCTTAGCTAACATAATCTAGTTACAGTCATAAAATAACACTGTGAAAATCGTTTTGCTTTTTACTTGTCCTTGTCTGCAATACTATAATCAGAATTGTGCACTTCATTGCAGAGTAAAGATCTTGACAGGCTGGCAATCATCCAGGAAAGATCAATAGAAATTGCTGAGGTTAGGAAAACAGCTATTTCTAGCGAAATCGTAAAGCATTTTATAGTTACCTTGTGACAATGCCTAGAGATCTCATTGCAGTTCATTTCCTGACCACATTAAAATATTTTTCCAAATTCTTACAGCCCAACAAAATTCATGTGTTCATGTAAGTCGTATTCCTCAGCTTAGGTTCTATAACAAAAATCCATAAATTTAACCAAGACCCACCTAAGTGAATAAGAGACTATGTCTCAAAAGGGTCATTGAACTAAAGCCAGAGAGGAACATCCCCATAGAATCAAACTTAAGTTCTAGAGATCACATGAGCATGAATGTGTTGTTTCTTTACAGAAATCTGAAGTGTTTTACCCCTACCTTCTTCTATATTTTCTTCTATATTTCTATATTATATTTAGGAATATTTTTCTACTTTGCATCCTCAAGTGTTATGGGGTTTGTTTTCCTTAGCTCCCCACCATGACCATCACTGCCAGATCAAGCAAAGTCATTAAGAGCTACTGCTTGATGTGTGAAGACCAGAAAGACTTCAGTTCAAATACCAGCCATGAAATTCAAAGGGGGATTCTAAGACTATCACTGTTTTTCAGGTAAATAACACTTTGCATGATGAATAAACATGAATAGAGTACATAAACAAAACCTTGGACATTGTTCCCATAAGTCTTTCAAGTATAAATGCTACAACCTGGTATTTCTGTAACAGTGGCAATCTACCTTACACAGTCCTTTCCATTTTTTGAAACCAGGTTTCTTTATAGATTAAACAGCAATATTTTGAAATGAATCTGGAGGACATTAAACAGATGTCTGCCTGTCATTTTTTAACTTACGTACAGAAAGAGGGAAGAAAGATGTAGACCAATTTTTATAACAGAATTCTCCCAGATTGTCGTCACAGCAATTTGTTTCCCAAAGATCATTTCCTATCATATTATTAATTGTAGCACATCTGATCATTAGTATGCGTGCTTGTTAACATAAGCAGAAACCCCTATACAGTGAAATTCAGAACAAAGGAAAGTAAATGAAGAAGTAACAAAGGAAGGGTAAGTGTGAAAACTGCATATCCTTAACTTTAAGCCAACAGCTTTACAAATCTTAACTAACGCAGACAATATAGATTTATTAGCTTGAGTTTCTTCCTCATCATTCATTTTCAGAATGCAACATGTAATTTAAAGAGTTGTGCACATCACAAGGGGGGGGGGGGACAATCATTCCTTAAAATCAAGAAGCTAGATGTATTTAAATCTCATGCCAAATAATGTTTGATGAAAACCCACAGAGTGAAAAAACCAGTAAAACGTTAATGTGTAATATTTAGTAAAGAACATTTTTTTCATTCTTCTTAAAATCACAATTCAGAAATACAACAATTCAGCAGTGTAACAGATTCTAGTGTACAATACATAGCAATAGAGTACAATAATGACCATGAAATTTCAAAACGTATTATTTTAATAAGACTACTTTTAGCAGATGTCCTTTTCTTGTAAGAGGAAGATTGCTGTTATGTATCAATTGTACATTAGTTAATCTTTAATTAGCTGGCCAAATTTACACATTCTACAGAAGCAAAATTCAATTATGGCAGGTTATGCCAACTTTAGTGCTATTCTGTTATGAATAATCATATTCAAAAATGATTTAGCTTCTGGGACAGAAGTGCTTTCAACTTGACTGTGCTTCACGATAAAAGTGCTTGTATCAGCCATCTAAAGCTCACCTCATTAAGCTCTTCTGGGCAAACACCGACCTATATAGCATGGGAATCATTCAGCGTATCTTTCATAAAAGCAGAACCCCAATATTTAGAAAGACTAAAAACCTAATGGATAGGAAATAATGGTTTTGTAATTATATTAGCCTCTGATACTCCAATGACCTGATGATGCTTTAAAATCTCCGGAAAAGTCAGTTTGTTTTTACAGGCAGATTTACAATCCAAATGCATTCAAAAGATAATGCAGTTCAATCAGAAACATTCTCAGTAAATGACTTGCAGATCAAGTATGTTAGTGAAATTAAAAAAAAAATCTACAATGTCATTTTGAAGGTTAAAACGTGGTTTCTGTATCTGAAATAGCTAGAAGCTTTCCAGGATTGTATTGTTCACAAAGTTTACAATTAGGAGCCAACAATCCTTATATTTTCAGTGTTTTAGTTAATAATGTACAATAAGGCACCTTAAAGACACATCTTTAGGGCTGTCAGCTTTCTCACAGGAATGTCCTAATTCAAAGAAAGTAAAATATCAAGAGCATCCTCATATGTATTAAAGGCAGAATCAATCTAGGTAATTTACTGATGGCTTTCATAGCACATGTGACTAAATGTCTGTAAATGCACCTTCTTAAGAAAGGTTCACTGAGTCAACTGCAAAGGACTCACAAAAGTATTTTCCCTTTATCTAAGCAGCACAATAGCTATTAAAAAGCCACATATGCTATACCAGCAACTGCAGAATCACCACTCACAGGTGCTCAAAATGCCAGTTTGTACTATTTATGCCTGTATGCACACATTTATACGGCCATCTAATTCAAACTATGTGGGCCACATACAAAAGAGACCCCCTCCCAAAATGATTAATATAAAATAGCATAGCACATTAAAGGATACAAAGCAATAAAATGGGAAACCGAACTGAAAATTCACCCATTGGAGACTCACTCAACCTGACCCAAAGTCCCAATATAAATTGCTCTGTGCTGCCTGAGTCTTGTGTACCTGTCCTCACATGTCATACCTGATATGCAGAGTCCCAAGCATGCTAAAGTATGACCTGAGCTGCAGACAAAGAATGCATAATCCAGGGTTCCTTCAGAACACATGTCATTTTCAATCCAGAAAATAAGCACATTGTGGCTACTGACCTAAAATCCAGTTATACTATGTCACTAGGAATTCCAACGTTTCTTTCACTCCCAAATTACCTATAAGAATTCACATTTTGTTTGTGAACAATTTTGCCTGGTATAGTATGGCCTCCCCCCAAAAAAAACCCAACATCCTGATATCAGGATTATCTGTAAATTTGGCAGAGAAGTCTGAGATGTAATAACCATCACTGCAGATAATCAAAAGCAGAAATCTCAATGCTGCCTCTGGTAAGTGGGACATTTGTACTCCCTTTATTCAGAGATACATACTTATTGTGAATTAGTAACCATTTTGATCTCTGATTAAAACTATTACCAGGGCATTTTGGAGGCTAATAACTTAATCCTAGACATATTTAGAAGTTTAAGAATTGGTGGCCAAGTTTGCTTCTTTTCCTTTTCTATGCAGATCCTTTTTCCTGCTTTTCTCACATCTTTTCAAACTGTAAAATTAGAATATTGGGGTTTATATAGATCTTCTTTGAGAATCTTTCCAGTTGAAGAGCACAATATAAAAGCTTCAGATAAATGTTCTTTGACAAATATGCTTGCCTTGGAGATCTTGCTTTTGGGGATGTATTACTTGGAACCTTGACATTATCCTTACAAGTACCATTTTACTCAAGTGGACTTATTTTTGAGTTAACACAATCTGAAACAGATCCAGAGATATTTAAATAGCCAGTAACCACCTATGTAGGGTAAAAATTGCAAGCCATTAGCCAGGTTTCTGTCTCCCTCTTTCTTTTTAGGATATGATAACTAGCTATATCTGAAAGCAAGCAAAAATGTTTTGAAGCCAGCAACCCTAAAGTATCAGCACAACTGGCTGAACTATTAAGCCCTAATCAATTAACTGTTACTATGTGAACAAACCAACCATATTACATTTATAAGTATTCACTACCTGCTTCCAGACAGTTTTCCTTTCACTGTCTCATAGCAGCTCCATCTTAGGAAATTTCACATTTTCATGTTTCAGTCACAGGAACATTTTAGAAAGATTATCAAATAGTTTCAGCCACCTTTTCCCAGTCCTGGAAAAAAAACATTTCTTTTGAATAGTTTTGAGCAGATTAGATAATTGTCTTGAAGAAAATTATAATTTAAGTGTACTGTACGTACCCAGCATTTGCAGTTATTTAATTTTTATATGCAGGTTTTTCCCAAAAGGAATTTGTATCAGATTTTCACTGCCAAATCAATCTGCTCAGTAACGTGCAAAATTTGTCCTAGGTGGCACCCCTCCAAGTTTTCATTAGACAGCACCACTTTTCTATCAGCTATACATCAAAGATAAAGCATTATTTGAAGGATGCATTTTAATGCATCCAGTGTTTCTTTGCTATCTTTCTTCCCTTCTAACCCTTAGCCTGGCAACTTTTTTCTTTTCTAGAGTAATTATACCATTGCATGACAATAAACACACAGATTTCTAATTATTATTTCAAAGTAATTCTTCAATAAAAATATTTCAAGATAGGCTCTGCTTCAATACCACAAAGAAATACAAACCATACAATCATAGCTAAAGCACAATGTTGACGTAAGAACTGACGAACAAGTGCACGTGGGAAACATGCACAACACTGAGCGAACTATGGAAAAATAGATTTCAAATAATGTCAGAAAACCAAGGAAAGGCAAGAGAAATGGCCTTGCCATTAAGGCTGCCAGATGTTCCAGGGGTCCAATTTCCATATTACTTAAATTGGTAATTAATCTGCCATTGATTCTAATATTTATGGATTGCACCATGTATATATAGAAAGAGAACTGTCCCTAACTGTTGTGTTGTTGTATAGCAAGCATACTTTTATTGTGATTATAAAGCCAGGGAAACCCCACTGAGACAACAATTCACAATAAAGTGGCCCTACATAATTATATTTATCATTGTATTATACTATGTACTATACTGAACATTAAATCTTTCTTGATGATTACAGGAGTGAGATTTAGAATCATAAACAAAACTGTACTCATAAAGTATGTGATGTGCATTAGAACAACTAGTCAAGTGTGAATGACTGATACTTAAAATCCAATATTTTAGCCCTTGCAGTCCTTTTTATAAAATATAGAAAACAAATAGAAAATAAAAGTTTTATTTATATTTATATAAGGGCATTCAACATTCAACTAATCTTTATATATCATTACAAGACTACAAATCATAGTGAACATAGTTCTATGCGCAGGAAACTGTTCTCTAGGTGTTGTTTGTTAATCTACTTAAAATCTGTGTTATATAAAACAAAGAAAACAGCTAAATACACCAGGAAGATAGCAATACCTAATTGCTTTAAAATAGACATTCCTACTTTGAAAAGCTATTGTTTCCATTCCTATTTTGTAAGTAAGACAGAATCCGAGCTGAGTATGCTTTCAGGATAACTGGAGAATCTTATAAAAATCTCATATGTTGCAACCAAATAAAGGGGCTGTTTAAATAAGACATTTTTATCCAAAAATTGTATCGCATTTTAATACATATCAATAGAAATATAGCAACATCAGGAAGTAATGCAGCCTGGGTAAGGAGGAACAAAATTACTCAAATTAGGTCAAAGGACTGTGCTGGGGAGGTTCTGCTCCCTAAATCATATCCACAGAAAAGACACTCAGTGGGAGAGGGGGGAGCGGGTGCTTTTCATTTGTGTTAATGACCAGGCTAAATCAGCCATTCTCTGAATCTTCAAGCTTATGAAGAAGAGGTGTGATGCCACTTTCTCTGTATCACACCTAATTCAACAATTCTCACTAGCATCTTCTCATAAAATAACATATGAATAACAATTAAAAGATGGTTCCTTATGCACCTGAACACTGAAAAGAGAAGATATCAGAATGCAGTGTTCTCATTTTCTAGCATCTGAAAAGATAGTCTTCCATTATCCATTTCCAGCATGGTTTCAGCTTAAGGCGTTATCTATTTTATGGCTGAACTCTGTTTCATGGAGTTTCATCCAAGCAAGGGTTAAACCTTGAACCCAATTTTAAATGCAGATAAACAGTCCTACGATGAGACTGCCTTTTTCCAATTGTTCATAAAAACTTATTTCATCACCATGGTTCTGGATTGAAAAGTGGAAACACTTCTGAGAAGGCAAAGTATCTGAGATCTCATTCTTCTCATTTTAGAAGATTTAGATTTCCAGTAATTTAAATGCAAAGGAAGCAGGCTCAGGAACATATTTTTAACACAAATCTTCACTGAATAATATGGGTCTACTCAATGGATCAAGATCAGCCCTCCCCAACCTAGAATCTCCCACATGTGTAAGAACATAGCTTCTACCATCCTTAGTCAACAGAGTTAATGTCCATGCTCAGTGGGATAACAAGTACTGAAGCCTCATACAGTCAAGGAATATTCTATCAGGACTTGACAGGCAGTTCAAAAACAAACCAACAAACAAAAAGAAATTACAGCTACAGGACTTCCTTTATTTGATGATAAAGAGGAGACAAGAAAGCAAAAAAAATTATCTCTCACAATGATTTCCAGTAGCATAAATAAATACAAAGGAAGCAAACTCAGGAAAAGGGCTGTTACTATGACACAGACCTGTCACAACAGCCTGCACTGCAATCAGCGCTGAAGAAGATAAGGGATTAGGCATAAGGTCTTGCTTGCCACTGGGACACAACTGCTGCTGTCCAACATCATCTGCTCTGTGGAGTTGCCTGTGTATGGCATTACAGTTTATCTTACATTTTATTGTTGGCCAAGTGGCATTAACAACTTTATAGCCTCCCCTTTTATGCTACATTTGATTTCTAAGTTGGATTCATTTCTGTATGCACTTGCATTCACACAAAGCAAGCGAAGCAGTAGCAGTCTTCAGTAAAAAATTTGCCAGCTGGATTCATGGTTGGAAAACAAACACCAGCACTGAACAAACCAAGATTTTGTATTCATGAATATCCTTTCAATCTTCCATGGTTTTGAGAGAACAAAGTCTGCACCGTAGGGTTGTTAATGCATTCCTGCATTTTTCGGGCAGTCATTAGCTTTCTACCATATGGCTCCTGGATTCACCTCTATAAAGATCTCTGGAGCAGTTTAATCAAAATATTAACAAGTCTCTTTATGCCCCAGAATATACTCAACTCTTTGCTACATTTGGAATCAGGCCTAGATTCTATAGAGGTTTTATATATGCTTGAACATCCTAAAGTCTATACTAAACTGATTTTCACAGAGGAATCTTTGGCTGCTGTAAATACCCCAAATGATTTTTATGCAGCTTGAAAAAAAGGCATTAGGGTTCTGTTTCCAGTTTTGGTCGGCGGCAGCAGATCTCCCGCTGGTCTTCCCCCACTTGTCGGCTTCATATGGAACCTAAAGCTGCTCTGTAGGAGCAGCAAAGTGAAGAGGGGCACCCGGAGTGGTCAGGGGGAAATTGTAATTCCCCTGGGCTGAAAGTCCCCTCAGTCACAGCGAGATGAAGAGGCGGTCAGAAATGGCTGCCAAAAAGACTGAGACAATAATTGAACCACCTACCATCTAAGACTGGTGCAGGAGGAGCAAAAGCAGTGAGCAGCTATGGAACTGGGTGAGAGCTAAAATCTTTTTTTAAAATTTCAACCCTAAAGACTATTTTTAAAGAAAAAAATTCCCAAAATTACTTGCATGAGATTTAGCAGCAAAAGGAACTGGGGAGAGGGGGTAGCTGAAAATTGAAGTAGAAGCTGAGTGGGAAAGGAAATAAAGGGAGAGAGCATCAAAGGCTTTATAAATAAAAGGTAGAAAAAAAATTTTTAACCTGAAAGACTTCTTGTTAGTGAATGGACATTGTTAGGATGCTGAAACAAGGGATTTAAAAGAATTTATTTTGCAACAAACAAAGACAGGACATTTCAAGCTAGACTGTGACTGTAAATTGGAGCCTGCAGTGCCATCTGCTGATCGGAGGAGCATATTGCATTTAAACAAGTAGAAGAAAGGTTGAAATTTAACAGGACTATACAGCAAATTGAACTTTTAAAAGAGACTGAAGAGCAAGAGAAGAAGAAAGAAAAAAAGAAAAAAATCTATTTGTTTTGACTTGGTTGATCAGATGGAAGAAATGAGAAGCACAATTTAACAATAGGAGAATGTGTCTTTAAAACAGGAGACTGGATTAAGTATTGGAAATATTGACTTACATGGAATTGGATCAAAAATGAACAGAGACATTAAGAAAGAATTCACAAATGTTCCACCAGGAAGAAATGGACAGTTGCAAGGATTTGGTGTTGTCACTATGGGAAAAATGGACTATGATGAAAAGAGAATGTAAAGACTTAAAGAATAAGATGGAGATTATGAACCAAAAATGGGAAAAATATGGGAAGAAGGAAAGCAAGGAAAAGCAAGACATTCCAAAAGAGGTGGTAAAAGCATGGTTGTAAAAGTAGAGGGAGGGATTCAAAAAAAAAGAGTACAAAAAAAATAAGAGGCACAATATCAAAAGGAGAAAAAGAGGAAGAAATTAAACAGTGAAACAGTGCTTGGGAAAAAGCTAGGGGAGGAATAGAAGCTCAGTCAGTCTCACGAGGGAAAGAGAAGAGAAAAAGAGTAGATATTCTGAAATTAAAATACAGGGAATAGAGAAGGGAGAGAGGAAAGTTTCAAGTAAATAAGTTAGATAAAAATAGAGCCAGAAATTTAAAGAGGAAATATGCAAAGGGGAGACAAGCTAAGAAAAGAGCAATTAGAACCCTAAGGAAAAGGAGGGATGATGGCTAGTAAGAAACTTTCCTAGTGATAGAAATTGGCAGAGGTGCACATAAAAAAGTAGAAATAATGAGAGAAGGTTAGGGGAACAATATAGTTAAATACACAATTCCTAATTGTTTCTGAAGTATAGCACTTATGAAATATGAAATTAGAGAAATATTTTAGACCAGAAAGTAGGAAATAGTGAGATCAATACATATAATTGCAATAAACATTTAGAGAAGTAAAGAAGGGCGGCACAAGAAACGTTAGAGGATATAAAATGATTTTGAATATGTATTTCTATTAACACATATGATAAACAAGAAATAATAATAAAGGAATGAATTATGGTTACTGTGTTATAGAATGGATATGAATATATATAATGTTAATACATGTTTGTAATATAAATCAAGGGATGGCAAAATGGCCAACATAAGAAATGTAGTAGTGAGTAATAATACCAAGTTTGTATTGACAGATTTTGTATGCATAAACAGAGGAATGGTATAAAAACAATATAGCACTAATTAGGAAAAGATGTATTATTATTGTTATTATAATTATTAGAATATTCTTTAAAGGTTAGAGATGAATAGAGAATTTGATAATAGGATTTGGTACAAGGTTGAAATGTGGATTTTTGTATATTTAAAAGAGATGAGTATACTCAAGGTAAGCATTGTTAACAGAAATAAGAATAATGGAATTGAAGAAATCAATATGAATTTGTTGTACCAAAATGATTAATAGCCATGTGATACAATTAATGTACTAAAACATACCCAGATAACATGCTGTACATGCAATGATAAGTTGGGGTTTAAGAATAAAAAAAAAAGTTATTTAAAAAAAAGGAATTGAACATAAGACAACATGGCCTCTTGCTTCAATATCTGATTTCACTAGAGCCTGGGGAAGCCCGTCAGAAATTGAAACTTCTTGCTTTTGATCCATCTTCATAGTGACCATGGTACTATTATCCCACTCTGCCTGTATAGAAGCCTTTTATTCCAACAAATTACCTAACAAATGTTCTGAGGGTATCACACCAAAAAGCTTTGGCAAAATTTGTCTCTTGTGCTATCAGAAGGGAGCTGGGATCTTCAATCCAAGTTTGATGATGTTCCTGCCAACTAGGGAATATGGGGTCTGTTGCCCATATTTTATTGCACTGTCACTCTTTTATATAGCTTGGCACACAGACTTAATAGCCCCCCAGTGTCAAATTGTTCTGGCTGGTTCAACGAGAAGTAAACTCAATTCTGGCTGATGGTTTTCTGAAACATCCAGCTATCCAAGGTAGCCAAGTACAATTGCCATTAGGAGGCTAACAGTTTAGATTTTTCAATGATTATACAGCAAATATCTGAAATGCTTATTTCCCCCATGCCATGGATAACTTTAATCAGAAGCTATTTTCCTAGTTTATCTAGTTTTTTGTTTTGTTTGTTTTGTCTTTATTTCATTTTATCTAATGAATTTTTTTTAGTTAATGGATTCTTTTGTTGAAATGTATAATTACATTGCTATTTGGTCTTAATCCATGAGGAAGTTGTTATTATTAACCATGCAATCCTTGGGGTGAGATACAAAGTCAGGAAGATGGCATGTCTACATCTGAAATGTCTTCCTGTTTCAGGTAAAAGCTTTTAGCAGTGATTACAAATGCTGGGCAGGAGCTGTCCCTCAATTTCAGGAATGCAAGCAGAGAAAGGTTGGAAGGGAATATAACCTTGTTTTATAATAATAACAAAGAGATGTTCTATATTTAAGTGATGATCTGAAGAACAAAAATGAAGGTGCTACAGCTATGCCATAATCCTTAAACTTATCAAATTCTCAACAGTGCTTTTGGAGCCCGAGATAAGGAATCACATTTTAATAATGTCAGAATAACTGAGGACTGAATGCTAGGAGAAAGCCATCAGGTTCTAAAAAAAACCCAAAACCTGGAAATCAAATATAATTCCTTCTCTATGGAAGAAGAGCAAATTAGGCTTTAGGAGTATGCATCAGTCTCAAAAATATCCTCATGTTTGAAAAACAAGTTTGATAAAGAATTTAATTCAACTTGATTATGATTATGAGTTAACAATGCTTTAAACATATATACCATATTTTTCTGTGTGCTCTTGAGTATAAGACGCTCTTGAGTATAAGACGGATGCACCCAGCTTTTGGGGAGGCAAACAAGAAAAAAAAAATCTGCCTCTGCCTCCCAGCAATTTGCCTCCTTGCAGCAAGCAGCCAACAGCCTGGTCAGCTTCAGCACAGCCTGATTTAGCACAAGCAGTTGATTGGCGTTGGATCTGCCTCCTGGAATACCTACGATCAGCTGTTCCAGGCTGTGGGGGATCACTGTGGCCTATCGCTGCCTCGCGCACCCCATTTTTGGCCTGTTTTTCAGCCTTTTTTCGGACAGTTTTCAGGCTGTTCTTGGGCCATTTTTCAGCCCTTTTTTGGCCTTTTTTTCAGGCAGTTTTCGGGCCCAAAAAAGGCCAAAAAGTAGGCTGGAAAATGGCTCGGTGGGTGGTTGGGGCATCAGCAACATTTGCTGTTTAAGACGCATATTCTCACCCACTTTTGGGGGGGAAGTGCATCTTATACACAGAAAAATACTGTGTGTGTGTGTGTATAAATGGTTATTAAGCAAATCACTGCAGTTGTTAAGTGAATCATGCGGTTATTAAATGAATCTAGCTTCCCTCATTTTCTTTACTTATTGGAAGCAGGCTGGGCAGGTTGCATGAGGTCTCAGGAGGCTGCAACCAGTTGCAAATATGCCTATTACCAAGCACCTGAATTTTGATCATGTGACAGTGGGGGATGCTGCAATGTTCGTAAGTGCAAGGACCTGTTGTAGGCCACTTTTTTCAGTGCTGTTGTAGGTTTGAATGGCCACTAAATGAATGATTGTTAGTTGAGGACTACCTATACTGAAATACTTCTAAGAAAAGTATTAGAGATTGAAGCCAACAAAACACAGAGCCTTATTGGTAGCAGACCCAAAATAGAGGATCTTCTTTCCTCTTAACTTGCCCTTTGCCTTCCTTCTATTTAGGCATTCATCTGAGTATAAATACCTCCCTCTCCAACATTTTCTAACTAAACTGGTAACTGGTTTACATGTTTCCAGGCAAATGGAAACATACTGATATATATATTTTAACAGGTATCTCAATATGAACATTATATATTTATATCTTGTCTAAATTAGAGCCACTGCTCTAAAAAAAATCCCCAATGCACAATGTAGGATATTGTTATATTTAATAGGCTACATAAAAAATGTAATCAGCAAAGGAAAAAATGAAATATAGGAATAATATATACTTACTAATTACATATTTTGCTGGTTAACAACTCTGGTAGAACCTCCACTTCTGAAGAGGTTTGCTCTGAGCATCAGCAGATTTCATTTTTCAAGTTAAAAACAGCTGTCTTTTGGGGAAGTGAGAGAACAATTTATGGTTCAAGGCAAGGACAAAAATTTTAACTGAATCCACCAAACCCTCACTCTGCTCATTAAAACAGTTTCTATAAATTTCAAACGTCTCCACACTCTGGCTCAAAAATGCATATAAATAGTACAGGGGAAAGAAAAAAAGAGTATGTGTGCATAAATCATTTAAATGCCCATTTAAAAGTCATATGAAAGATATTTCTGGCTGAACACACACAAAACTGAAAGACCAGACACAGAGAAATCCTTCCTTCCCCCTTACTTTGAGGAAGTTTGTGTGCCAAAATTTCAGCAAATCAATTCTACTTGTACTGTACATAGCAAAGAAATCTGCAGTGTAGAAAAATATACTACGTTAAAGTATCCATAATTTAAAGATTTAGTGGGTTACTTCTACTCTGTACCATATGTGCTATTGTGAAAGAAAGCTTTTTTACTTACTTAGTCATTCTTTCTCACTGTATTACACAAATGGCAGTTCCTGGAAGTTGATTCTTTCTGGAAGCTATCTACTACCAAGGCATGATGTACAATGAGCACTTAGAAATGTGTTTTGCTGTGACTGGAACTAAGATGAAATAGCAACATTCTAAGAGATGGGTTTCATTTATGGAGGAGCCAAGTATCCCATTATTCTATAACAATGGGAGACTGGCAAAGAGAAAGCAATGTCCTATCAGTGTTATTTATTCCTTTCCAGTTGCAGCAGAACATTTCTGACAGACCAACAAAACAGCCCCATTTGCCAAAGTAAGTCTGGGTAAAGGTTAACACTGTTCTGCTGGATTAATTGTATCACAGTAGTACTTATGCAGCATCAAGATTTCAGAATACTTCGTAGGCACCACCATCCTTTTAGTAACATCTCTGAGGCATAAAAAATGCCTCCCAAGTCATATCAAGAAGCCTGGCAGAACTAATTTATCCTAATGTGACAACCTGAGTAGACACCTGCATCTCCAACTTTGCAAAGCTTTCACTATATTTTCAGAGGAAGTTATAGCAGGTAGGTTGGGCTGATCTTAAGAAAAATTAAACAGGGGAGGACTTGGTTATTATTTGGATAGGAGATTTCACTGAGAATCTCAAGACTTTAGTCTAGATTGAGAATTCCAAGTGTGTCCAAGTAGTCATCAGTAGAACTCTACTTCAAGGAAATGTGACTTCTTTAGGTACACTACCACCTCACAGGAGATTTATAAGCCCAACTTAAATAAAGAAGAATCCAGGCTCAAGAGTTGCCCTTCTAAGAGAAGACAGACCTTTGTTTCCAGAGTTTTTATTTTGTCTACTGAATAAATACACAGGGCCAGATATCTGCCTCAGGGGAGAAGATCATTGCATATACTTGGCAAAAAATTAAATTAAGTCCAATATCTAATCAGAATACATATTAAAACCCAGTAGAGAGAAGACAGGAAGTGGCCAGCTGCAATTTAAAGTCAAACATATCATAGTCTTTACTAAGGAAAACAGGCCAGATTAGGTAAACTTGAATTATCCAGGACTTTAATCCTTGTTCTTACTAGACAATTCCATAAGACTCCACAACAAAACTTGCTTCTACTTTCTACCAACCTCTTGAAGACAAATAAGTGGAGTATATTCCAGGAAAGAAAACTCTGACCAAACAATATCTTGGATGATCTGATCAGGTGGCCAGGTTTATTCTTGCCATTCATATTTTGCATCATGTTGAGTCAGAGAAAAATCACCTAGGATTGCCTGAACGTATCTGGGCATTTTCTTTGTTCAGTGGAAGAGGGGAGTCTCAATCCACTGCACAATATTTATGCATGTTGTCTATACCACAGTGTTCACTACTAATTGCTCCAAAGTCAGTTTGGCAGCACTAGATAGCAGACATTTGTCCATATATAGGCTGAGATTGGGCCCAACTCAACTGCACTTAACTAAATGAAGATTTTAGACAACTAGAACAAATTTTCTTCTCCCCTCTGAGCTACATGTGTGAACAAGCCCAAATTTTGTGAAAACTAAGTTAAGATATGCAATGAACTAGTATGTAGTATCACCAAAATCAGAGGAACATGTTTGAAAGTAGGTACTGCTTTTTCAAGGGCCAGCCAGCAAAGGGAGATTCCATGCATGTAATTATCACAAAGAACGGGATCACAAAAGATTGGCAACTGAAGTATACAACAGATGTCCCTCTTTTCTGTAAATCATTCTAACAGAAACACTTGTGCACTAGAACTTTTCATTGGTTAGATCGTTCTTGTCTTTTCTTTTTTCCATATATAGGCTCCTCACGTGGTCTTGTTTTCATCATCATCACCACTGATTGTCAATCCAACCCAATTCAAGGTAACACAACAGTCAAGCTGTTGGATTTAACTTGCATTCACAAATACTGGTCAAGCTGAAAGAGTTTTCCCACCCCTTTATTTATTTGCTTGTTTGTTTATATAGCCGCTTACTCACTCACAGCAACTCTAGGTGCCTTACAAACAAGAAAAACTCAATGTAAAAATAAAAATAAAAATAAATTATTTGGGAATCACAGAGAGACATCACAGTAGAAGAATAATGTACATATTATTGTTGTCAAGATGGTTTCAGTAAATGGGAGCATTAAGAATGTCTACCAATTGGGGGAGAGAATTTAAATATGAGAGGAAACACATTCTTCTTTTCAGAAATGACAAAAATATGGGATCCCATTATTCTTTTTAAAAGGCAACTGTTGTTATACTCATACTTCAACCAGAATCTACATTTTACCATGGTCTCCACAATCTGAAGAGCAAAAGAAAAATCAGTGTGTGGCTGGATTTGCCAGATTCAAATGTAACATATTTTTTACACTCATACAACAGGAATGTTTAGATATATCTGCTTCTCCCCATAAGGTAGAAAGTATATTCAATTTTTCTCAGTTTAGCCATGTGTACATATTACAGAGATGCATAACTAGCTTTGCATCTTCTTTATCATATTCATGCAGGGTAAACTAGATAAAACATACAATATATACAATTAGGCAGCTACAAGAAATACTATAGGCAACTGTAATACCCAATGGGATCTCAAAACATGCAAAGCTGCATCTATCTCACTCACTAACCCAGGACAACTTATTCAAAAAATGTTAAAGCCCTTAATTATATTTTAAGGATTAGCTAAATCCTGTGCTAAATTCAGCAACTATTAAAGGAACTGACTGCAGTAAGCAAATGTATAGGTAACAAATCTGAATGTATTGTCTTGTTTCATTTAATTTATTGTTTTTTACACAGCCAGGTGATGGCGGGGGAGTCAACAATGGGTGCTGTTTGCTTCAGAAAACATGCTTTGCAAGCAAAGGGCCTGAAGGTCAGAACCAATGCCTGGGATAACCAATTTAAAAAGATCAGAGGTGACAAGGAACTGCCCCTATCTCAGATGATCAGGCCGAATTCTTGCTGCATTACTGTTTGCCTCTCCACAAGTTATCTTTCTATTTATGTCTTGTGAAGTTTTCTTTTAACAGCTAGCCGGCCTGGCCTGATACCTCAGGGTTATTTTAATTGTGGTTAGTTTTAATTTTTAATTTAATTCTAAATT
>JAEANM010005210.1:0-19867 GCA_017656035.1 Myanophis thanlyinensis
TCTCTCTCTCTCTCTCTCACACACACACACATGCACTACTTGGGGACCTTTCCTCCCTGTCCTCTCACTGAGGGGAGGAAGAAAACGGGGAATCCTTCAACTCCCGGCGCTCTCAGCCCGTCCAGCCAGAACGTGGCCTCGCTCCCTCACAGGATGCCTCCCTTTAGGTTTGGCTGGCGCACGGGCGTACCGAATCCATCCCTACCGCCCCACTTTCTCCTCCCTTTCCACCCACCCACACCCCTCTCCGTCTCTAGCACCTATTTTCTATTGGTGGAGAGCGCCTTGAGGGGAATGGTGGGGGCAAGCCTAAGAGAGGAAAAAAAACCTCTCTCTATCGATGGATTATTCTGCGAGCCAGATGAAATTCTTAAAAGAGCCACACCTGGCTCATGAGCCATAAGGTCCCGACCCCTGGATTAGACTGTAGGAGTCCAGCAGAACCAGTGGCCACAAGATTGCCATCTTATTTCAAGCTCTAGTGCTTGCTGGCATTCATTTGAAGCATCTTCTGCAATGGCTTGGAACTCTTGGCTAGTTGCATTTAAAAAAAAAAGATGTGGAAAGAAGCAGCACTCAAAGAACCATGCACTTTTGTGCATGAAAGCCAAGCTATCTGAAAGCAGTTCTTCTGCTGATTTTCCCTGTAGCAATGGTGAACATAAACACAACCAGACTCTGCTTGTGGCCCAGATCATGCATTCCACTCAGATATCCACATAGGCAAAAATCCAAAATATAGGAGGAAATTTATTATATCCCTAATTATTGGACATGGTCCCTGTGACCCCTTACCTCAAAATATTTTTTTTCTCAAATGGGGCTACTGGCTGCAAGAATTCTCTGGCTGCTTCTGGTCTGCATGAACACACTTGGTTTGACAGAGTAGAAAGTAGTCAAACACTTTCAAAATGTTTTCATGAGATAAGATAAAAATAAGGCCATGAGGTTCTATTTCTTAGGAATGACCTAAGATGTCATTTCACAGCTTCTATAATACCTTGTAAGATTTTTTCAGTGCTAGCACATTTGCAAATCAACAGATTAGTAATTCTTCCAGACCATAGAACATTCCTCAGATAACATTTTTATGTCCATTGTATTACTGCTATAAGACAGAGCAAAGGTAATCAGGAAAAGGATGAATTAATTTTTTTTATAATATGGATTGAAAATGGAAAGGGGTTTTTTCCCAGCATCAGATCAAGTATTATACAGTACCATACCATAAATATTATGTCTTGTTAAATTTGTTCAACATATTTTTGGCCTGCTTTTTTTAACATTCGAAATACTCTGCTGGTCTATTTAGTTCAGTTTTGTCTATTCTGCCTAAAGGTTGCCACTTCCTATGGTCTGAAGTTAAAGGTTTCTTAATCATATGTTCATTTCTATATAATGGTACTTAATACCTAACTATATTGCAGACATTAGTCAGCACAGAATTGGTATTTAAATATTCAAAGTATCCAAAATTAAATTGATTGCATCAAGATATTTAAAATAAGTATATGTAAAAAATGTCCAAAAGACAATATTAAATTAAAATATAGTAAAGGGTTTGTCCTTCCTACACATATGCAACAAGGAGAGAATAAATTAAAATTAGTAATCTGGATAATATAAATAGTATAAAATGCAAGTACAATACAAATATGCATATGTACAAAAGGCAATAAAGGGGATTTAAGAATTATAACTTCTCTTACAATTCCTTGCCAAATCTGAGAAAAAAATACTACAATAAATAGCCGACATGGCATGTATACCCCAAAGCCAATGGTTAATGTTGAGCCTGAGCCATCACTGGCTATCCATGCTCTGGCAGGTACAATTGCTTTTAATTATTCTAAGTCAGTACTGTTTTATTGCAAACAGCTACTTGAGAAGCAGCTGATAATCCTAGAATTGCACATAGAGGTGTACCTAGAGAATAACATTTAGTTAAAATAATTATGAAGATACTTCAGCATAATTGTGATTTTTTTTTCTTTTCTAAATTATCTTTTGGTGTGCTCTTTTCTAGTGCAGCTATCGGGGAGAATAATTTTTTCCATCACTGACCTTCAGTTTAGAACCACAATGTGCAGCCTACCCAAACTAAAATTTCACAATATTAATTGTGCTAGACCATAGCATTTAAAGCAACCTATTCTACTGTCCATTTACCTCCCAAGTGAAATGAAAGCTCTGTTTTGATTTGAACTGTCACAGTTAATTTCTGTACATAAAACACATCCAGGGACAGCTTTCAAATGGAGTTGTCACTTCTTATTTAGCAGGCGAGGGACTCTCTATTGTTGTCAAACCTTCTTTGCAAAAGCATCACTATCATGCTGATACACGCAGCTATTCGGAAATGAAAGAATGGATATGCTGCTGCAAGGAATGCTAGAATCTGCCTTATGATGCATTCATCTCCTTAAAGGGGAAGGCTTAAATATTATTATTTAAGTTATTCTATACCTTTGTTTTGTAAAGTGTAGATGGATAAACAGATAATTTACTCGTCAGAATTACTTACAACTTTTAACAGTAATACATGATGCTCAGTAGAGTGCCATCATATGACACATACTTGGTGAAAATAACATAGCAAATAATATGCCAAGGGAAGACTTCGGTCTGTGTCATCAATTCCATTAGTGGGGAACAGTGTCTGCAATAGTGAATAGATACTTATTATGCCAAGAATAAGATACAGCATTTTAGAAAGCGGAAATGGCCCCTAGCTTTCACTAATTAACTTTAGCACAAGGACATGAGTGCTGTGGATCATCTCCAAATAAATAAAATGTAAGAATAAGCCACATATTATTTTGTGATACAAGAGAACCTTGAGCTTCCGGTGTGGTTGGACCATAAGGCGTCATATTCTGCGGCTTGTGGATTAAAAGTGTGTGTGGTGTGTTATTTGTTATAGCCTTTGCATCTGATTCAGGAAACAGATCACTAAAATAATATCTAAACAATTTGCTAGCCTTTGGGATATTCTGAAATCAATCTGCAAAGATACAATAAATCTCAGAGGTGAAATTCAGCAGGTTCTAGCAGGTTCGCTAAAACCAGTAGTAAATTTTCTAAGCAGTTCAGAGAACTGGTAGTTAGAAGAAATCTCCTTTTGTTTTTTCCACTTTGCAGGGTTAATCCTGTAAGGAAGACAGGAAAAAAACATTCTGGTGTTGTTTCTAGCTTAATCTTTATTACCCTGCTTACAGAAATTGCTCACCCAGTCACATGACCTCACCAAGCCATGGCCACAGAACCAGTAGTAAAAATATTGAATTCCACCACTGATAAATCCCTGTATAAAATATTTTCAAAACCACTTCTTAATTTCATTTTTTACTCCATAAAGAAGTAAGTCAAAGGTAAATCCTGCTTCACTATCCTTGCAGAGTTTGGGGAAAGTGTTACCAAACATGCAGATTGTGTTGCTGCTGAGGACATAGTATAGGTATGCTTAGATTTTGCAAAAGATTTTGCCAAAGTGCCTCAACAAGGTTATTGTCTAAACTTAGCAACCAGGGAGTAAGAGGATGTATCCTTTTATAAATTGTTAATTGGCTAAAGAATAAAAAAGTAAAGGGTAGTGAGTACAGCACTGGCTCCCCACAGGGCTGTGTGCTCAGTCCCTACATGTATTCACTGTACATGTATGATTGTGTATCGCCTGACCCATCCACTGTGATCATTAAGTTCGCAGATGATAGCACCCTACTGGGTTTTATTACAGATGGAGATGAAACAATGTACATGGTGGAAAATAACCTTGAATATCAGCAAGATAAAAGAGATGGTGTTAGACTTCTGGAAGAAGAAGACCCGCCCCATTTTACATCGAGGGGGGCTGTGTGAAGAGAGTTTCCTCCTTTAAATTCCTGGGAGTCTACCTCAGCAAAGATCTCACTTGGAAAATCAACATGACCCAAGTGGCCAGGAAGGCTCAACAGAGACTCCATTTCCTTAGGGTCTTGTAAAAAAATAAAGTGGAACAACAACTGATGACCTCTTTTTACTGATCCGCAATGGAAAGCGTCCTCTCTCATTGCATTATGGTGTGATATGCTGGCTTGACAGCTGCGGATAGAGGGTGGTAAGTACAGCACAAAATATCGTGGGCTGTCCCCTAATACCACTAGATGACATCGCTAGGACTCACTGCCTTAGAAAAGTGAGAAAAATCCCCAGGGACAACTCACACGCTGGTCAGCTCTTTACTCTCCTGCCACGGGGAAGAAGATATAGAAGCATAGGCAGCCACACAAACAGGCTGAAGAGCAGTTTTTATCCATGGGCGGCCAGACTTCTGAATGAAAATAAAGTAACTCTACAACAATAGTATGATTGACTTGCGGGGATGGCGTGATGTGCTATAAGTTCACATGGTGCAGGAGGATTATGTGTTTGTTAGTAGGATTCACTGGATTAGGGATTTTCTGTTTCTCACTGTGAGTTGTATTGGGTTGGGGGTTTGCACAGAGGAAGGCTCAGCCAATCTCATTGTACACATATTGTACTCTGACAATAAAGATTTGAATTGAATTGAATTGAAATTGATAGTAATAAAGGGGCATTTGTTTCAATAGAAAGAGGAAGAAATTGATTCCTTTGAAGGTTTAAATTTGTTTATAAATGATTTTGACTAAGGGATTAGCAATGAGGTGGTCAGTTTCACAAAAGTGATTGCAAAGAGTTTTAGGATAGCTTTAGAATAGCTTTAAATTATCTACATAGTCAACTAAATGTCAAATAGTAAATTTAAGTTAATTTAAGTAAATGTAAAGTGATGGATATTGAGAGCAGCGACTTTACATATTACATTAGTGAAGTATTCACACAGTATTCCCTGGTACCTGTAAGAGTATGTGCATAGCATCAACAAGCTAATGTTAATTTGAGGTTTCAAAACTATGTATTGTAACATATGTGGAATCAAGTCCAGAATATCATTATATTATTCTAAAGACAATCCTGTAGAACATTTTTAAAAATGCTTCTTGGAAGATCGGACCTTGGAGAATCATAACAAAACCCATTCTGTAAGATGCTAATACATGTGCATTAGCAAAAGCCATATTTAAACTTTTTCTATAGATACATATTGGGGTTCAGCAGCCATCTGCCTGTGAATTCAGACTGTCAAGATATGTGTTGGGATCTGTTCTACTGAATGGAGTCTCTGGTCACTAGTGAACAAAGGGAAGCTGTCACAGATCACCTGGTGGACCTCAGTCTGAGAACCACTTATGGTTGGACCATCATAATAAGACTTTCATCCCAGCATTCAAAAATAAATTGCTTTATTAAATGTAAATTAGCCTGTCCTTACAATTATCCTATCTTTCTTTAAAAAAATATCATTCTGTAATCATTTCTGAATGTAGTCTGGAGGTTTTTTTATATGAAAAGCTTCTATAGATTTGGTAAACTTTGCAAAAAAAAAAAAAAAAGAATGATAGATATCTCCTTCCAGCTTTAGAGATTTTACAACGCATAAATCTAACCAAAGTTTAGATAGTGAGAATAAAGCATATTACTTATGGCAGTCATTATTTGGGGGAAATAATGTTTGCAGTTATAATGATTCTGATATAAAAGACAGATGCATGTGCTGGAACTGTTCTGCATTTAAAATTGTCATTTTATTGTTTTGTTCAACACAGCTTTATCACAATGGAATCTTCCCAGCTGAAGAACCTGTAACTGATTTATTAAAAACAAATAAAAACTCAGCATGAGACCGTTGATCAAAAGACTTTAAATGGGAAATGCTCATTATAAAGTGGAGAATAAGATCATAGTAATTTTAAAAAGGTTATCATACAGAAAAAAAATATAAAAAATGAATTCTCCTTTTAGTTCCAACCCAGTAGTGAATTCAGCTGGATGCTCTTTCTCAAGAGAGTCATTTAAGAATATAAAATTGTAGACTATTAGGTTTATGAGTTAGAGTTCTGCAAAGCTTGGCTTCTTGCCCTTTCAACAGTGAGTCAGGGAGAGCGTATCTTCTTCTGAATTAGGTAGACAGCTCTAATATCTAACCTCTAAGATGTCATCATCTGTGTCTAACCTGGCAATAAAATTGTTTGCGATTACTATATATCAGAAAATATCAATTAGATAATATTCCAATTCAGATCTGAGAATTCTGCTCAAGGAAGGCAAACAAATTTTAATTACCAATAGGATACATATCTGAAGCAAATTGTCCACTTCTTCCCACAGTGGCTTCTGCCCCAAAGGAATGTGAGTTATAACCATTACGTTTTTCCAAAGTGTTTATTTCCACCACACTATTTAAAATTAAGATATCCAAAGATAAAATTTATAAAGGAACCATTCCTGAAATACCAGCCTGGCCTATTCAAGTCCAAAATGAAAATGCTGTTTTAGACTTAAGTTTGTAATTTTATTAATAGAGGCCAGAATGTCTGGAGTCAGTACATCAAAGCTAGAAGTCTTTCAAATAACGTCCAGCATTTTATTTATTGTATTTTATTTTATTTGTTTATTCATTCATCTATTCATTCATTCATTTTTATTTCACGCTTCTTGATCACCTATCTCCCTGGGGGGGTGGGCTTTAAGTGTGTACAGTATAATCAACATATAAGTATGCTGGGCTCCAATATTGTTCAAAAAACTGTACTGGTATAACATGTCAGAATATTTTTTTAAATGCCAAGAAGTATAAATAATAAGCTCTGCTGTAATTTAATTCACATTTAGATAAACAGTTCAGAAACAATAGAACAATGTATTAAATTACAAGTTCATTTTGTCTTTCCTGAATCCAGATATTCTTACTGGTCCTTTTTTAATTTGTTATAAGGTTGCAGATATCACTATTACTGTTTTATTTGTTAGGTTTCTATTTTGATAACTTTTCTGATAACATTAAAAAAGCCTTTCAGCTAAGCTTTAAAGAAAACTGGTAGTCCTCCTGAAGGAATTTTTTTTCCCCTTCCTGCCTTCTGGAAAATTCTCACCGAGAATTGCAATGGAATATAGTTTGTGTTTTAGAGCCTACAAAAACAAGACTTACATTAGTATGAGGATTAATCAAGTTTCTTTGGATTCTCCAAAAAGCATTTAAAATGACCAAAGCTTCGCCCATGCATTTTTTTCCTCCCCACAGAAATTCTCATGCTGATGACCACATTGGGAAGGAAATGTGAAGCTCAAACATGGCGAGATGCATCACTACTGTGCTTCTATTTGAGCTAGTTGCTTAAAATTATTGGAACCATGTCCAACTGAGGGGCCACTGATTGCAGCAAAATCTTTCCACTTGAAGAATCTGTGACTGATAAAGGCTGTTGGGCAAAGAAAAATGTTAAACATAAGAAAACTGGGAAGTGCCCCTTATTACATTGGGGAATAACCTCAAAGCAATTTATAAAAGCAAGTAGGTTACCAGAGACAAAAATATAATCAATAACACTCCTTTTAGTTCCAGCCCCATAGTGAATTCAGATGGTTGATCTTTCTCTAGGGAACCTCTGAAGATATAAAGATTTAAATTTCATCTATCTGTCTGTCTATTTGGCTATCCGATTCTTCTGCAGAGAAGGATTTCGCTTCCATTTTACAGTGAGGAGGGTCACCCAGCCAAATAATAGTCTATTAGTATTATTTGGGAATAATCTTCCCAATGGTCAATCATTCTCTCATTGTTGCCTTGAGGACAGCAATATTGTCATTTTTCCAGCCATATCTCAACCTTAAGTGACCTTTGAATGTATTTTTCCCTTTAAGTTGTGTAGTAGTTATGATTTGCATCCTAATTTTAATTATATTTTCCACTTTTTAGTCACATTGCTATATACTACTAATTTGGATGTATTAAAGATGGAAATTCTGAAAGGGATGGTCACACCAAATGATATCTAGCTGGGAGAAAGATGTAGTGCATTTCAGTAGTGGGATACAACCAGTTTTACTACCGGTTTGGTGTGTGCACACTTCACTCACACATGCACCAACTGGGCTGTTGCACAGCTTCTAAACTGCAAATTTTCAACTTACCAGAGGCAGCCCAGGTGAGTAGGAAGGCTGCAGAGACATGGAAACAGCTATTCCATGTGATTCAGCTGAAAGAAAGAAAGAAAGAAAGAAAAGGGGGATATAGGAGAGGATAGGGCAGGGGCAGTAGAACCAGTGCGACCAAGCTGAATACCACCACTGGTGCATTTTCTTCAGCTATTTGTCTTCTGTCCATAAACTTAGTTGGAAATGAAGCAGTTTTAAGGAATTATTTTGTGTAGTTCCACTTCTTCCTTCACTGATATTCTGTGCAAACCATGTTTATCCTAGCCCAAGGTTAGTAATTCTCTTGCTCCTTTACATCTCCTAGACTGATATTTTTTAAAGGAAATACTGTACAAACACACACACACACACACAATGTTTTTTTTCTAAACGCTTGGTCTGAAAAGGGGAAGGGCAGAATTCTTGTCAATTCCACCTGGTTTTGATATGCTCTTGAGGATTCCTCTGCTCCTTAGCATGGATGTAATTTGCATTGTATGAAAAGTTTGCTCAGCAGGTTGCTTAACTTGATGCAAACAATAGTATTTATAGATTTCCGCTTCTAAAACAATTATTTTGAGTATCAAGAATACGGAGAGCAGTGTGTTGTGCACATCTAAAGACCAAACTAGAAATGACAGGGGCTGCAATGTTATTTATTAACCTGCCTGCCCTGCTCATGTAAAGTTGAGAGAGGTGAGGGCTCTGAGAGAAACTAAATTTGTTGCTTCTCCTTTGCTGGTCAACAGGGCAAGCATACATGAGTTCGATTCTAACTTTAGTGTGTGCAGTAGATAAGAGCAGCAAGCATCCGTCATAAAAGAGGAAGAATGGGCTAGCTCTCTTGAGTTGAGAATTGGACTCTTCCGTTGTATTCATTCCACCTCTGAAGGACCATTGCCAAACAGTGCTGGGGAATGTCTGATTAGCCCAATGTAGTCATTCCGTGGAGTCTTCATACTGTTTCCAGATAGGAAACTATTGGGAGAGATCAACAATAAAGCTGAAGAATTCTCATTCTTTCATGTGAACCAGGAGAGAAGGTGAAACTCTTGGAATCAGTGCGGAAAAGGTGGTGACGGGCTGGATGAAGACCAAGAGGAATCCTGGGAAGAAAGAAACTACAAGTAGTCCTTGACTTACAACCACAACTGAGCCCAAAGTTTCTGTTTCTGTTAAATGGATAGCACTTCTCTCTAGGACTAGGTCTAACTGCAGAAGTTGCCAGACTCTCATTGGAGCTGTGTGTAGCTTCAGTGAGCAGAAGCACCTATCAAAACTAAACAAGACAGTTGTTAAGTGAGTTTTTGCCCCATTTCATGACCTTTCTTGCTATGTGTGTGAAGTGAATCACTGCAATTGCACAATTAATAACACAGTTGTGAAGTGAATCTTGCTTCCCCATTGACTTTACATGTCAGGTCACAAAAAGCGATCACATGACCCTGAGACACCGCAACCGACTTAAATATGAGTCAGTTGCCAAGCATCCAAATTTTGATCACGTGTCCAGGGGGATGCTGCAACAGATGTGTGGAAAATGGCCATTAAGTCCCTTTTTTCAGTGCCATTGTAACTTTGAACAGTCACTGAATGGTTGTAAGTCAAGGACTACCTGATTCTGGCTGGACAAATTTCAGATCCAGAAATTGGCATCAGACCTGGGTTAAATGGATAGCACTTCTCTCTAGGTCTAACTGCAGAAGTTGCCAGGTTCTCATTGGAGCTGTGTGTAGCTTCAGTGATCAGAAGCACCTATCAAAACTTTGCCCATTCGCGGATGACCTGATCTCAGTAGAGCATGCGCTGGCAACCAACCAGCTAGATTATGGCAACAATGCGCAAAGGAACAGCCATAAGCACATTCCTTGTTCTTTCACTGTTGCTCAAAATCAGACATTTTTTGGGGAGAGGGCAGGCTTTTAGCAGCAGAATCATCCCATTCAACCAGTGGTTCCATAGGGCTAACTTTCCCACTTAATAATGAGGAATATGATCTGCTGCTATAACTTATTTTTTTTTTTATTAAACAGGACAGTAACAACAGTAAAAGAGAATTCCATTTAGAATCTCTCTGAACTTTTATTTTATTCCTGGCTGTTTTGTCTTCCTAGCAACTTCTTCTTCTTCTGGCTGTTCCTGTTAGGGGTTGCCACAGCGAATCATCTGTTTCCACCTAACTCTATCCTCAGCATCCTCTGCTCTTTGTTTTCCTAGCAACAATGGAGTGTTAGTGGCTGAATTCTAAATTTAGACACCAAATATAGGGATTCTTCACATGTGAATTACAAGCATTCTTTTATTATGATAATTTGATTTGTTTCTACCATTCCTACTATTTTGAATGCATGGCTTGGGAGAAAAGGAACAGTTCCTATCGGTAGAGCAAAGGAATGGTATGTAAGAGTCTGCCATGACAACACTATAATAGCTTCCTACCTTCCTTTAGTCTTCTTACATTTTATCCAGAGGGTTGGTTTTTTTTTTTTCAAATTTCATAAATAGTCATATTATATTATTTATTTATTTATTAAGTTTACATACTGTCTATCTCATTATCAAGTGACTCAGGTTGGCTTACAACGTCTTAAAAATAAGGACATACAGTATAAACATTAAAACAAATTTAATTAACAGGAAATTGTGGTCCTTTCGGTACCATTTAAGAAAGTCATTTGAAGGGCAGAGATTTGTCCTGCTCTGTGTAAGTTGTTATTGAAATGTGTTAGTGAGATATGAGCAACAAAATTTTACTATGGGGTGGAAAGAAGGCGGCACTGTGATAAGGATAAACCACCCAACATTGAAACTATCCCAGGGACAGTAGAAACCATGTTTGCTGATAAGAGGTACAAATTCAAATCTAACCGAATAATGGTTTTATGTAGATGTACAGCCTTGCTTTAGGTTGCTGCGGTTATTACTATACAGGTAGTATACTTACAACCACAATTGAGCCCAGAGTTTCCATTGCTAAGCAAGAGTGAATTAAGTGAGTCTTGCTCCATTTTGTAAACTTTCGTTGAGCAGTTGTTAAATGAATTATTCAGTTACTAAGTGAATCTGACTTCCCCCCATTCACTTTGCTTATCGGAAGCCAGATGGCAAGGTTATAAAAGGTGATCACATGACCCAAGGACGGGCAACTGTCATAAATATATGCCAGTTGCCTGAACTTTGATCATGTGACTGCAGGGATACTGCTACAGTTGTAAGTGTGAAAACAGGCATAATAAGTCATTTTTTTCAGTGCTGTTGTAACTTCAAATGGTCACTAAATGAATGGCTATAAGTCAAGGGCTATCTGTAGTGCAGTTAGGAGGTTAAACAAAAGAGAACTAAAAGACACCAAATGATCCTCTCATTTTTTAAGATATATTTTGACCTAGTCAGATAATGGTCTTGCAACCTAAAATATGTTTTCTCTCTCCAAAATGTCCTAGTTGGTATTCTGAAATTGGAAGAACTGAACAAAATTGGTGCCAACAGATTTTCGGGGTGTGAGTTTCATATATTTATTCCAAACAACTAGAGCTTTCCCAGCCTTTAGTTCTCCTGAGTATTCTTCTCTATTCTCTGCACTGTTACATTGCATAGGTACTGTAAAAAAAATACTGGATGTATCTGCAATACAGAGTGAAGTAACTTTGAAAATAATTGGGAGACAATTCAAGAGAAGAGAATGAATCTGGACGGGGCAGCCTAGGGCGCTTAATAGTCATGTATGGAAAGGCACGTTGAGAGGTTTAACAGGCAAAAGAGGTTTAACTTTCCTATTTTTGACTTGAATAAACAAGAGAGACACTATAGATTTCTCCCTGACACCCCTAGAATACAATCCTTTGGTGTAAAATATTTCTCTTGTATGTCTCTAAGTCAGAGTCCCCAATTTTTACTATGCCTGTGGGTCCCACAATACATTAAGAAAGTCAAGTTTTTAAAAACTATACCTTACTTTCTCATGTCGGAGTCACTTTGATAGACAGCAGTGCCAGGGTTTTTTATAGTCCATTTCTAAAATGAAACCATAAATTTAAAAAATAGGCTTCATCCAGCAGACTTCATCGCTGGGGAAAAAAAAGCCTTTCCAGTCTGCTGATGAAATATAACATTTAATGGGATTTATGAGGCCAAGATTCAGGGAGATAATTTTCAGGACAGCTATAGGAGCTTTTGCCTCGCTTCCCTCTGCCCTTTTCCTTTCCTTATCCTAAAAGCAAAGGTGTAACATACACAAAATATGTTAGTAATGAAAAATTATTAGAAATAAATCAGTTGAGCCTATACAAATTTCAGTTGGAAGGGAAAAAACACTGGTGAAAGGGCTTTACAGTGACGGGTGGTATTGAACAGAATACGGATACGAATGGAGCACAGCACTGTACAGGTTTTGCACTATGACATCCTGGACTAGATTTTAAAGAGAAATAAAATCTTAATGCTGCTTTTTGGTTCTTCTTCATGCTCTTTCAGTATAGTGACTGTTCCTGAAATAACACTTTTGGGGGAGGTGGATAAGAGAGGTTCTGTGACTTCTGAACCAGTGACCATCATGGATGAGGAACTGGAGAAAACCTGCCAGAGAATGTCATATTTATTAACAGCTCCACAACTCCACAAATTAATGTGTTTTTCTTGCCTTTGACAAGCTGAGACGTGCGTGTTCTACTTACCTTAATGGACGGGAGCAGGGAATAGGGCTCATCAATTAACTATCTCATTAAGCTGACTACAGCTTCATTTTAAAGGCAGGCACAAGAGCTACTTATGATCTTGGGATGTTTCATATCTCTACTGTGATGGTGCCCTGAGACTCCATGGTGTAAAGCCTATGCAAAGTTTGAGGGAATTAAAAATAAAAGCCTGCCATCTCCTGAAACAATATTTTTCTTTATTCAAAGTATATTATAAAATGATGGTGTGCATATCTTAAGGCTTCAGTTGACCCATTTCCAATATATTCTGAAAGTTTATACTGGGTTTTGAAAAAGCTATGTATTTAGTCTTCAAATTAGACTTCTCCTGGTAGCAAGTACATGTAACAAGGTTATATTTTGCCACATTAGAATAGATTTCCTTCTCTAGGCATTTTTCTTAATTCCAGTACAGCCTTAGTGGGCATGTCAACGGTTAAAGAATATAGTGAATATACAACAGCTGCTGGCATATACTTGGGCCTGCATGCATATGTATAAAAATTATATACATATTACTTACAGTTTTACAATGGATAAATATTTATAAAACCTGGTATTATACAGTTATATCTATATGTAGATATTTATATATTGATATTAATTCATTAAAAACCATGAACAATGGACATTTTAAATCCATGTCTTAAAGGCCAAATAAAAACAAGGGAAATAAGAAATATTAAAATATTACGCCATACTGATGGGTTTAAAAAAATGTCTTTATCAGCCATCTGAAAATGAAGACAGGAAAGCATTTCTGCTACCCCTGCAAAAAAAGAGTGCCTTCCTTGGCAGCTGGACACAAACGAGGGCTTCTTAGGATAGTTGCAACAGGCATTATGGTCATTCAGCTCTCCTGGCCTCAAGCCATCATATGCATTAGAAGTAATAGGCTGCACTCAGAACAGCACCCTGAAAACAACAACAAAGTGAGGGAAGATGGAATAGGATTGGGTGTAATACGCCAAGCATCAGAAGTCATTCCAACTGCAATATTTTTCATTGATTGTAGCTTGTAGATATTTTCACAACAAAAGATTAATCCCAGTTCTGTCTCTTAACTCGGTTATTTGTCCCACTATTTGTCCCACTCAATTTTAATTGAAGAGAAAAAATTTATGCAGGCAGTGAAGTAATCACAGAGTATTCTTAGAGTGCTTCTCCTGTGCATCTTCCAGGATACTACAAATCATTGTGTAAAAGAAGGTCAAGCATCTGAACAATAAACTGAAATATATAAATTACTTTAAGGTTTATTTATAGTTGTAGATACTTTTAGTACATCTATATATAGAGAGCTTGGAGAGTAACATAGTTTAAGAAATCATAATTAAACAAATTAACATAACCATTATATTATTGCTAGAAGCATTACAAACAATTGTTCTATCTTACTTCTCTATGATCTCTACAAAGATTGTACTCTTCTAGCCAAAAGGACTCAATTATTGACAATTGAATGCTACTGCTTGTTTTAGGAGGAATAGCACAATTCAATCACAAATAGAAAAAAATATACCACAAAACAAAAGGTTTTATGCAACAACTATTTGTAAAAATATGTAAAACATCATTGCAAGGCTAATAATACTACAGAGACTCTTTGGGCACAAAGTTTAAACTCCCAATTATTCAAAAAGGAAACTATTTTCATTGCATTTGTTCTATGTAATGTCTAACAAAGGAAGCAAATTAAAATATGTGAAAAAAAATACTTCAAGGACATCATCCTCAAGAGTAGAAGGAGAACCATGTTAGTGTACGCTAGTCAAAAATCAAAAGCAACATGATAGCATGTTTTCCGATTAACAAATTGTATTAAAAAGCATAAGCTTTCATGAGCTAGAGTTCAATGCATCAGATGTAGGGAATGATTAAATAGACGTGGGGTGGGTAGAAAAAGTGGAATGCAGAGATAGGTTACACATGAGACAGATTACAATTAGCTTGTATTGAAAACCAAATTGTGTTTGGCAAGGCCTTCTGAGGTAGCCTGAAACGTTTTGAAGAGCAATTCTATGTCAGCATTATGTAGTGAGAGACCTATACCACCTTGAACGCTGTAACTGAGAGTCCTGCAAAGTTAAAATACTCTCCTATCGTTTTGTCTTTGTTTTGAATTCTGATGTCAAATTTGTATCTATTAATTCTTTTGTGTGAAATTTAAAACAAAAGAAACAGGTGCAAAATCTGCCTACCCCATCCCACCCACCCCTCAAAATGTGGTTGGCACACTGGGAGAAAGTCTCAATGCCATTTCTAGTCACATCAGTTTGCTGGATATCTACCTTAGGTAAAGAATTCACAAATATGTCTAGCTGCAAAATTGGACCATTTCCTAAAACGATTGGTTTTCTTTCAGAAACCAGATAAATGACAATACTATCTGCACTACCACTTTCCTTGAATTAAATCTTAATTTGTCACCACACTTCCCATACATGTAGGTATGGATTTTTCTTCCCAACCTCCTTGGCATTAGAAGAATCAGATACTCTCAGCATATTCAAGCTCAGAAAAGCAACTGTTTTGTTTTGTTTATTTATTTATTTATAAAATTTATTGGCCACCCATCTTACCTCAGGGTAACTGGGCAGCTTACAATCATAAAAAATAAAAACTGTACAAAAATAAAATAAATGAAATACTACACAGAGCCCAATAGCATGGCTCAATTAAAAGATGGGGAGTGTGGGAGCAGGAGGGGTGGGATCTGTTGTTAATTGATCAACCCCATCCACTGGGATACTCCCCCACTGAAGCCCCAAGCCAACTGACAGAGTCAGGTCTTTAGGCTCTTTCGGATGGTCGGGAAGGTTTGAACCAACTTTAGTCTAGGAGGCAAGTTGCTCCACAGGGCAGGTGCAATGGCAGAAAAGGCCAACAGGACCCAAAGCATGCCTCATCTGCCAGCATGGGTAGGGCAGACCAATTCCAGTGGGATGAGAGGGTCCCTTAAGTAGCCTGGACCCATGTCAGATTTAAAGGTGATTATCTTGAATTGCACCCAAAAGCAGACGGGTAGCCAGTGCAGCTTATGGAGCAATAGTGTTACATGAGCCATGTTTGGCACCCTAAGAACTGCCTGCACCACTGCACTCTGCAGCCTCCAAATGCTCTTCAAGGATAGTCTCGTGTAAAGTGCAGGGACTCCTGATCCAGGAAAAGCTGCAATTGACACACAACCTGAAGTTGTGCAAGGGCTTTCTTGGCTATGACTGGTATCTGCTCTTTGAGAATTTAAGCATATGCTGAAAATGGCCAACAAATTATTTATTCGATGGATGGTATTTACACTGTATCTGTACAACGTCATCTACTTTATCAAAACTTTTGGAAGATCTATTGCTAATAATTTACTCCCAACATATCATGCTTGTAAATGGTAATGACAGATGTTGTTAGATAAATGAATTGTAAATGAAAGTATTCTTCCTAAGTCCTGTAAGATGCCACTGCTTAATAGATGGGATCTGAAGTGTACCCAACTAGCTGACCAGACCAGATGGGTAGAAACATAGGAGACATTCATATGGAGTAGCCAGAGGTCCACTTTTGGAAGACAGTAACAACTGCCCAGAATGGAACCTATAGCAAGCCTAAAATCAAAGAGGAGAACAGACCTCAAACCATGGTTGTATCACCAACCAAATGGTCTGTGAAGCAGGCCAGATCATATCCAGTGTAAAAATTGCGTCAAGGATAGAAAATGTACTTTAAAACTGGAAGATTAAGAGCGCTTTACCTCCCTCAAATATGGGTTGGAAATAAGACAAAGGCAATATTTTGAAGATGTGGGTAGGGCAAGATGATGAAGAAAGTCCTGTGGGGGTTGAGGTAACAGAATGTGCCTCACGCAGGCAAGAATCCTCCTCTGTCCAGGGAGGTTAAGCACAGAAGCTCCAGCATATAAAATCTATGTAGTTGGAGGATTGGAGGACCAAAACTGTACCATCATATCTTTGCAGTTAGCCAACTCTACCACTTTTGCTCAATTGATTGGCAAGAGCACATTGCTGAGTACCTAAATAACAGGGAGAGGGGAAAAATAAGATTGGGAGGTGGTGGTGAACAGTTACTAAGTGTCCACGGGATCTGATCCTCTTGTCACCATCAGGTATAAAAGGGGCAGAATTTGTCTCACAATGGCTTTGTCTGCCCCTCCCCCCCATTTGGCCTCCACCTCAAAAGCCCATGGCGGCAAATGCTTAGGGTTGAAACCAGAATTTCTAGGATGCCCCAGCTACCAGCTAAGCAAGGGAGTGGTTGCATATAAGCCAAAATTGAGGAGCTTGTCATTATATTAGTTTTTGTAGAAGTGTCTGGAATGGATCAGTTTCATTTTGCCCTCTGGATCAACCAGAGTATGGCAAATTGGTAATGCTACAATATATTTGAACGATCAGTTTAAAGGGCACCTCTGAGAAAAAATACTGGCAGATGCATCTTGATAAGCCCTTGTTCAACCAGGATTTTAAACATGGCTATTTTCCAGGATACGATTTAACTCAAAGAAAAAAAGGAAGCAGAAATAGTACTGTTGTTGTTTTACCACCATGATATTTTGTACAGACTATATTTACAACTTCCTTGATAACAAATGTAAATTATCTTTGTGCCTATATAGCTATATAAGCTGTGAAAAAGAATTAACATAGTCAGTGAAAGAAAATAAAGATTTCAATGTGCATGTTTGCATTATTTATTTTTAAAATTTATACCTCTTTCATTTCACTCAGAAGCTTTTAGAGCAGTTTTCAGAATAAATACTAAATTATCATAAAACAGTGGCCATAAAAACAAAACAGTTCATAGATTATAAACCTATCTTTAAACCCCAACAAACCATAATTTTATTATACTTATTCTTTCAAGCTGGGTTTCAGGGTGAAACAGCACAGGAAGAATTATCAATATACTTCCAATTTGCAGAGGTAAAATGAGAGATGGGTTTCTTTAGGGTGAATAAGCTTGGAAGTAGAAGCATTTAAGAAAATACGCCTTGGTTCACACATCACATGCTTTACTGTGGCCTCATGTAGTCTGTGAATCTGTCTCAGAACCACTGTCTCAGTGGTTTATTAAACAAATCTTGATTAAGTACATGGGTAAAATTTAGAACAATGTGAAACCCTTGCCTTTATCCAGGAAGGCCTCTGAATGGTCTCTGTTAGGCTTCTACAGTAATTCTAAAATACAGAGGCCTGAGGACTGTCTGAGGACTGAGACAAGTGGCCAGAACATTATGATTACCATATGTAGTTCTTGTGAGCCGCCTGATGTGAAGACTTTCCGCTTGATGAGTCATAGGTTTTGCGGGCCTGGTTTAAATGTTAAGCACATCATTAGACAGGGTGCATGGATGTCAAAACCCCATTTGCATAATTTCCTTAATGATTCAAAACTCAGTCATCTCCTATTATGTGAAGATTCTGAAATTCCAAAGCCTACTTGAGAAATGATGTGCCACCTACTTGAACCCACACAGGTGATAGATCTCAGTCCAGTAATGCCTAAACCAATGGTTCCTGTGATTGAGACCTCTGAGGCAGTAACAGATTGTAATACTGATTAAATGTACACATCTCGGAGGAGTTGTGGGTTCTGTAATAGCGGTTTTGTCATGCATAGTTACTAGACACATTTTTATCTTTCTTCGCATCTTGCACTGGCAGCTAATGAAATTCTTTACACAAATTATTTAACTTGCTATTTATGCTATTCCTTGTTAAATTGCTGCTAGAATGCTTTATTCTTTCCTAGTAAGTTTGCACCTTTCACCCCTGATGTGCTGGTGTCTTAACTAGAACATCTGCTATAGAAAAGATGCTGGTTTTGTTTTTTTACATCTGTTTGGCTGAACATATAAGTAGAGCTGAAATATAATTAGATATATGGGAAAATGCATTTCAAAACATGTACTTTCAAATGGTGTGCCAGGATTTCTATTGTTTGCAGCATTAAGGGTGGAATTTACAAAGGTCGAAGAAGAAAATGTGTCCAAAGAACAGTGATGAGTGATACTTTTCATGCAAATTACTAAAAGAATAATTTTGGCAAAGTACCAAATTCCATATGGCATCTTGAGATGGAAGGACAGATCCACTGGAGGATAGGATTTGGACTGATGGAAGTTGCCTGAAGATGCACAATCAGGCACATAGACATTTACTAATGGAAAGTGAGGGAAGATTATTGTTACAGCAAGGAAATTTGCCTTTGTACATTTGTGGCAAGAAGCCAATTGGAGAAGAGAGCTTTGTGAAACTCTTACTCACCCTGCACCAGCCTCTAATCTACAGGTAGTCCTCAATTTACCAATCTCATAGCATCTGTTTGAAGTTATGATGGAATTCACAAAAGCTACTTATAATCTGCTTCAGGAATTCCAATGGCTTCTCTCTGTGTGTGTATTTGTCTCTCTCTATCTCCCTCCCTCCCTCCCTCCACAGCCACATTTTGGGCACTTGGTAACTGGGTCATATTAATAGTCAGTTAAAGGGTTATGCTATGATGTGACTCCAATTTACAGTGTTTTTGCCAGTTTCTGGCTTTTGGGGCAAGTTTCCAGGGAAACATACTCATAGGAATACACGGATTCACTTATCAACTGCTGCAAAATAGTTGTAAAATCGGGTCCTGTCATATGGCTGCCTTGCTTTACAATCATCATAACCTAACAATGGAAATTGTAGTCTCCACTGCAATCAATTTAAGGAAAGAGGAGGAGAAGGAGCTCTCCATTTCTTCACTCATTCCAATTGTTCATATTGTTGTTTGTAAGCAGTTCTACAACATTCTAAAGAAGGCAATCAAAGATCTCGATACGTTGCTGGACTGCATCTCCAGCATTTCTTTCCATTAGGCAGTACAAATTTTTTTACTAGTGTATGTAAAATGATACATCTCCTGCTTAACTATATTTCACAAAATGATATATATTCATTTTCTTTATAATCATTTTTGTCCCCTGTTAATATGCATATTTTCAGAAATTGTACCCGTTCAACAGAGTCCCATTTCATGTGGTCTTTCGATCAACACTGATGGTGTTACTAGTTTGTGTTGAGGCTTAGTGCGTTTCATCAAAATGGCAGTTCTAATTAGGTTCCTTGAATTAGCTGATGGATTTTGAG
>JAEANM010005211.1:0-19865 GCA_017656035.1 Myanophis thanlyinensis
AATATTGTTAGTTCTATGTAATTTTGCAATGAGTTTACTGGCCCGGCCCGCTTGAGATCAGATTAAGCTGTATTCGGGCCCCCAGACCAAAATGAGTTTGACACCCCTGCTCTAATCGGTCAGGCTGATATAGGTTAAAGCAGGCATGTCCCAATGGTGCTTTTCAAAAGGCAACTGGACTTTCTTGTTTTTTTCTTTGAAAACATTTTACCTCACATCCAAGAAGCAAGTCCAGTTGCCTTTTGAAAAGCACCATTGGGACATCCATGACCTGGATAATTGAGAATCTGCAATTCTGCATAGACATTAGAACAGAAAATTTAATTAGAGTAAGTAACATGATGCCACAGGTCAAAACTAGCAATTAGTACTTTAAATTGTATCAGGACAGTAATTAAATGAAAGCTACTGCTGAGCCCACAATATAGGTGGAATATGATCCCAGCAACATGAACAGGTTAGTGCATTTTGAATTAATTGCAGTTTCTGAGTAGTTTTTACAGGCAGCTCTATGTAAATAGCATTGCCATAGTTTAACTACCAGTAGGTGGTATTGAAGATGTCTTCTTCTTCAAACTAAGGTTTGCAACTTGGTACACCAGCCAGAGTTGAGCAAAGGGCCTTCTGATACATCTTCATCTTCTGTCTCAGCGGGACCTATTTACAAGAGGTAGAGCCTGACCATCCAGAAATAAGATTGATATAGAGAGCCTCAATGGGCAAACATTGTCTTGTTTTGGTTCAGCTTTAGGTTGGTCTATTCCATCCAGATCCTGACAGCCTTCAGACATTAAGATAAAGGATAATTGCAACCCTCCCCTTTAGTATACTGATAACATTGTACCCCAAAGTAATAGTTAACTTTTATCTAGCATCCTCATACAGATGTTAAAAAGGAGGAGAGACTGACCCCTGTATTGCATTGTAGGGGCCATTAGGATGGCCTTTGTTCCTCACCACAATTGACTGAGACAGGAACAGAATTACTACAAAACAGTGCTTCCAATCTTTATCCCCATAATTCACCACAACTAGATATTGTGGTGGATAATGACAAAAGCCACTGAAAGATCTAAAAGAACCCCCAAGAGGCATACTCCTCCTGCCAGGTCCTATTAGTGGTCATCTATAAGAGTGACAAGTACTGTCTTAATTCCATGCTTGGGTCTAAATGCTGATCGAAAAGATTCCAGATAACCTGCTTCATATTTATATTGGATTCACCATCACCAGAAAAGGGAAGGTTGGAGACTGGGTGATAGTTATCTAACACTATCAGAACTGCAGATAATTTTAGGGCATTTACCATAGTCTAAACTGCTGGCAGAATCCCCTCTGCTAAAGGAATATTGACAGTTTCCCAGATCCAGATCCATACAGTCCACACAATACTTGCAGGAGCCTGGATAGGCATAGATCAAGCTCGAAGGCAGTGATAGATAAACTTAGAGAGCATTGTATCTACTTTCTTGGAGTATATAGGGCAGAAGAGTAATGCAATCTTGTTCAAGAACTTTCCAGCTCACAAAAAACAGAGCAGAGATGCCTACTAGATTTTGGGGAAACTTTTTAAGTCTCTTCTGGATACTGGTTGGATCCTTTAGGTGCCTGGGGAATGCAATCTGAATGCATCCAATCTTATACAGACAAAGGTGGCAGTCTATATCATTTGTATTAGAGCATAATCTAATATAACAAAGTCTGGTGGAAATTCTTTCAGTTTTCAGATTACATCACTTTTTTGAAATAAACATTCTAATGTATGGCTGCTTTCATGTAATAGGCCAGATTTTTATTTATATTTATTTATATATCACATTTAGAAATCGCCTTTCTTCCTCACAGAGTGGTCACTATTCAAATAAAATGTAAAAGTTATTAACGCCATACATAAATATTAAGAAGCAGTTAAAACTAGGGTAGAATTAAATAAGCATTAATGATAAATAAACCCATTGTTCCTTTGAAGGTTATAAACTCACCATATTTTCCTGATTGTTTTACTTTATCTGATTATAACTTTTGTTTTTCCTTTTTAAATGTATTCTATGATTTTCTTATCATTCTTTGGATTCATTTTAGTCCTTTATTGATTTTTCTTTAAATATTTCAGGACATTTCTCTTGCTTAATGAATTATAGTAGAGATCCATAGCTGTCTTTATGGTGTTCCTTTGTTGTTTGTTTATATTGTTTTGAAAAATGTGTGCACACATTACACACAGCAGGTTTGAAAATTACTGAAACAATGGAAATTAACTTCACTGAGATGATTTTTGTATAAGGCAGCATAACTGAAATTTTCATTTTTATTTTTTTTTAGTGTATGATCTATCTTGGAGAGTACATTGCACAGAAACAGTTGTATGACAAAGAACAGCAGCACATGGTACACTGTGGAAAAGACCAGCTGGGGGAGCTTTTGGGCTGTCAGAGTTTCTCTGTTAAAGAACCAGGGTACGAAATCTCTGTCATACCCATGGAATAAGATTCTGCAAATTTTATTATCTAAAGCAAAGTTATCTTTTATTTTGAGTAGATACAGTGAATTCTGGCCCAGTACTCCCTTTGGGAAAACACATCTAACTGAATACTTTTTGTAAGAATTGGTGTCATCTGAAGAAATTATCAAATACATAAACTTTAATGGCAAATATGAAGTTAATAAATAAATATTAGAACAGAGTTGGCAAAATCTGTTTTGTCAATGTTTCTTAATCCTCTTGTATAATACTTAGAAGAGATCATAGGCTAGATAATGAAAAATATTGAAAAATTCTGATAACTGTCTAGATTTATTGAAAAACTTTATAAACCTGCAACCACTGGTGTGATGGAGCCAGTTTGTACTGGTTTGTGAGAGCCCATTGCTAAATTTTCAGCAATGTTGCAAGCTACTTGCAAGTAAAATTGAGTTTTGATGTCTAGCTTACAAACCAGCTGTTCTGTGCTATTACAAATAGTCCTTGACTTACGACCGCAGTGGAGCCCAACATTTCTGCTGCTAAGTGAAACATTTGTTAAGTACGTTTTGTTCCATTCTATGACTTTTCTTGCCACAGTGAATCGCTAAAGTTAGTCGTTAAATGAATCTGACTTCCCCATTCACTTGGGGATCCACAAGGTGATCACGTGACTCTGGGACACTGCGACTATCATAAATATGAATCAGTTCTCAAGCATCAGAATTCTGATCATGTAACCATGGGGATGCTACAACAGTCATAAGTGTGAAAAACGGTCATAATTCCCTTTTTCAATCCCTTGTAACTTTGAACAGTCACTTGATGAACTGTTGTAAATTGAGGACTACTTGTACACAGGGCATTTGTGGCAATGGAGCTGGCACAGCCAGTTTTTAAACATTTACTAGCACACCACTGCCTGCTACCAATTTGATTTATTAACTTCATCCTAACTAATAGCATTAATATTTTGGTGTACTTTTGGTTACTGTAATACTATGCTTGCTCTATTTGTTCTTATTTTCATGATTAGTTACATTCCTTTATTACCTTTTCAAAGAGAATAAATGAAGAAGAAAATTCATGCTTGAATTTCTAGCCCTATCTCCTATGGTCTGGGTATATATTATAAGTGAATGCTGAATATTCCAGTCTTTTTTTTTTTCCTTTGGCTTCTCAGTATATTTGACTATAGCAGAATAGAAGCAAATGAGCATGGTAGTATCCATGTGCAGTACTAACATGCAGATACTGCGCTTTTTTAGTCAATTACTTTCTACTCCCACGCTGATGCATACTTAAGGCCATGCTGTTGCCATGGAACTTAATTGTACAAGTATAGTACTAGCGTAGTTAAGTCCTGTGAACTTAGCCCTAACTATGCAGTAGAGAGGTTTGTGATGGAACTACACAGAAGCATACATTTCACAGATTGGGTCTTGAATATTCCTCTGTATGCAACAGAATGAGTATGTAAATTAATAAACGGAATATTTTATTTCAGTCTGTAGGTACCACTATTGTTTTTGAATGTTCTTTCCTGTTAAAAATTATTCAGATAGTAAATGTTGACATTTAGCCTTATCCTCTAACTTCTGTTTTGATTTTGTATTTGCACGGAGAGATTTTCTAAACAATTTCATAAGTTGAAGCCTGAAATTCTTAGGTTTACTGTAATTGTACCTGTACATGGAATTGACTTACTCTTAGCGAGGTTTGGTGATGCGGTGGTTAGAATGCAAAATTGCCAGGTAACTCTGCTCACAGCCTGGAGTTCAATCCCAATAGAGTTCAAAGTAGACTTATCCTTCCAAGGTTGATGAAATGAAGATCAGATTGTTGGAGACAATATGTTGACATTGTAAACCACTTAGAGTGCTGTAAAACACTATGGAGGTGGTATATAAGTCTTAAGTGCTATTGATGTTTTGTGGATGGAAATTTCATCAAGCCTCCCAGCATCATATCTGATACTCATCCTTCTGTGAAGTGGTTTAACCAAACAGTCCATTTCTGAAGGCTAGAGGTTTTTTTATCTTTAAAAAGTATGCAGGTATAGGTATATTTGGTATGCTTAATTTTATAAAGCATACAGTAAATCCCTCTCTTGACAGAATGAGAATTCATTGTGTTAATCAAGTTTATGATAAATTTTCCTGTCTTTGTTCCAGCAATGGCTGTGACTATAAGGATTTAATGGCAGGTTGAGAACTGTCATGAGAGAATTGGTAACTGTTCTGAGAAAAAAGTTTAAACATGTCTTTTTTAAATTGAATTGACTTGAAATTAGGCCATATTTATTCCTATTCTTTCTCTAAATGCATCTATGTAGATTGCTTTTCATTCTTACAAATCATGTGCTGTATCATGATATTGGATAGCTCATTAGTACTCCATCTTGCATAATATTTGAATTAAAAAGTATTATCCATGCGTGGGTGCAGGAGTTAAGTGTTAGTGGTTAAGACACAGAGCTTGTTGACCAGAAGGTTGTCAGTTTGAGACCCAAGCTCCTGTTTTGCCCCAGCTCCTGCCAATCTAGCAGTTTGAAAGCAGGCAAATGCAAATAGATAATTAGGTACCATTTCAGTGGGAAGAAAAGAGCGTTCCATGCGCCTCAGCGTATAGTCATGCCAGCCACGTGATCAAGGAAGCGTCTTTGTACAAAGCTGGCTCCCTCAGCTAGGAAAGCGATAAGAGCATTATTCCCTAGAGCAGGGGTCTTCAAACTTGGCAATTTTGTGACTTGTGGACTTCAACTTCCAGAATCCCTCAGCCAGCTTTGCTGACTTTTCTGGGAGTTGAAGTCCACAAGTCACAAAATTGCCAAGTTTGAAGACCCCTGCCCTAGAGTCAGACCTGACTGGACAGGAGAAACCTTTACCTTTTTTAAAAAATTATTCTTTATATAATTGTGCCCTCTATACAGTTATGTTCTCTGCTCATTCTTCATTATTTTTCCACAGCCTTGTTTATGATATGCTGAGAAGGAATGTGACTCTTACCACTACTACAGGTAGGTTTCTTCAAATTCATTCCTTTTGTAAAATTAATCTTGGTAAGTAAAAACATGTGAAAGCGTTTGCTTGAGACAAAGTGCTCCGAGAATTGGGAGTATTGGGATTCTGCATCCCTGTACTAACAAAAAATCTGGTAATATGTTGACATATATTGAAATAAAACTAGAACCAGGGTAGCCATCATGGTGTCAATGGTTATAAGTGTGCCGATAGACATACCCTGGGCTGGTCTCCAGGCTTTCTACCTGTACAACTTTGTCCTTTGTCCAAATCCTTTAGAGAAGCAAAAAATGGGTTTGTGAACATGCTTAACGTTTTCCTGATGAAGAAAACAAAAGCTATTTAGTTTTGTTTTGTTTTTATTATTTTAAACTATCTATTGAATTATGGTAGCATTGTATTTTCTGCACTGTCAGAGAGTCTGGTATGAGAATATTAAATGCATTTTTGCATATAAATATACTGCTGGCTTTTTTTAGGCATTCCAGACATTCCATTGTGGGAATGGAGCATTCTGGAGAAGTACAGAATGTTTCTATTTTTTCTTTGAACTATATCAATGTGGCCATTCTGAGGGTAGTGTGACAGACATACTGAAGTGAATAGATTCAATCACAAACAGTGGCTGGCATTTCAGACAGAATCATCACTGGATTTTGACCAGAGTAGCACAAACTCTAAATTTCAGAAAAGAATCAGACCACAGATAGTCCTAGATTTAACCAACTGGTTGAAGTTCCAATGGTTGTGCTCCTCCCCCTCCCCTCCACGGCCCCATTCACATGACCACACTTTGGGCATTTGGCAAACAAGCCGCATTTATGGCCATTTGCAGCGACCCACAGTCATGGTTGGGCCAATAACTAGCATTTATTTTTAGTTTTCAATAAAACCAGCCCGTACCATGGGTTCACTTAATGACTATGCGTTTGGTTAACAACCTCTGCAAAAACAGGTAGTAAAACAGGGTTGGTCACATGACTGACCTACTTTACAACCACCACAAGTAATGTCATGGGCAGGCTCAATTGCAACAGTAACTCAAGGACTACTTGTACACCTAAGAACAACTAAAAGAAATACAGAATGTATGCACAGATCTTGATTTCAGCATATTTCTTCACCTTTCTTTAGTTAGAATTAGTTAATTTACCACTAGCCTGATTTGAGTAGATAACACTAGACGTACAATTAATCCAGTGCTGTGGACCAGTACAGGGTTTTAAACAGGAATTCAGGTAGTCCTTGCTTACTAAACACAATTGGGATTGGTAACTCTTGTCAGTAAGTGTGGCAGTTGCTAAGCAAAAAATGACATCATGAGAATCACATCATTCTTCCTCTCTGGTTAAGCAAATCACTGTGGTCATTAAACAAGACATCATTGGACTCAGACTTGTGACTTCACATTTGCATTCTCCATTGATTCTGTTTGTTGGACTTTATGACCGCTATATATGCAAGGATTGGTCACAAAGCTATGTTTTGCACAAGTGTTGAAACTTTGAACAGTCACTAAACAAGGCAGTTGGTAAGCGAGGACTGTATTGCTGATCTTGCTCTTCAGAAATCAGTATAATATTAAGAATAGTGGGCTTTGTGTTTATTTGTTGAGATGATTTGATTGGCTGCCTGAATACATGCTTTAACACACTTTTTAAAGCTAAAAATGAAATAAACTTTATTTTGACATGATAAAATTCAAAACAACTGCATAGCAAAATAAAATGCAGCATTGTATCTAAAGATGCTTTCCTAAAGCAGGCAGGACAGTTGTGCATTGACTTCTTAAATTAGGAAGCATATATGAGCAATCAGTCAATAGTTTTGCTTTGTACGATAAAATTGCTCTTAGTGCAAGCTTTATATACATGGTACTATTTATGTTGCCCTTCACGGTCACTGCAAAGAACCAGCCACCAGGGAGATCTCCAATCTGATATAAAAAGAAGTGACTATTGTAAATAGCTCTTTATTCTCAGGTTGGTTAAGGGTCATCCTAATTTCTTGCTGATGTATCTGTCTAGAACTGAGTTCTTGTGTGCAATTTCAGTGTGTTTTGCAAAAGAGTCTTTCTTTTAGTGTGATCCCTCTTTGTTTTTGATTTGATCCCAGTTTTGTTTTGAGACTCATTTTGAGATGAATACATGCATAAAGTTAAAACAAGGCATGCACACTTTTATTCCCCTTGTAGGCAGTAGAGCAGAGAGCCTATTTTTATATTTCAGGAGGGGGTTGCTGGCAATGGATGACGTTAGAGCTGTAACTGAGTGAGGCTACCTCCCTCCTCTCTTTGCCCAGTTGGTATAAGGAGAAAGAGGCAGATAATTCTCACCAGAAACTTGAATTGGTTGTTTTTACAGAGTTTACGAATTTAGTCTGAAGGTTGCATTATGTCTGCTGCTGAATGGTTAGTGAATATAACTAAAAACTTCTGACTTCTCTTTTAATCTTTTATCATTTTGCATGGCACACATGTATGCAACTTCAGAGTTGAATTGGTATCTAGCTAGATCTTTGTTGTGGTGAGAAAGACCATCACAGAACCCATAACCATATTGAGAGGCAAATGTTAATAACATAATATTATTGCATCTTTAAAAAACCATAGCTGGAAAATCTATGGAGAATCATCCAGGTTGTGGTTATCCCAAAGATGCTTTTCAAAAGGGACATAGTCTTCCTTGTTTTTTCCCCTTGAAAATGTTTTGCTTATTATCCTTGAAAGTGTTTCTTGGATGAGAAGCGAAACATTTTCCAGGAAAAAAACCCAAAGTCCCATTGCCTTCTGAAAAGCACTTTTAGAATAAGCTCTAACCAGGGTTACACCAAGAGCAAAAAAGATATTTATTTACCTTCACTTCAAGATCCAGCTAGTCACATCTAATGTGTCTATATGTTGATAAGGAAGATACATTGTACTGGTGCAAATGGGCACTTCCTAATATTTCAAATAGCAGAGATGGTAAAGTTAGTTTCTCATTGGGTTAGAAGTGCACAGTCCATGTTCTGACCTAGATCTAACTGCAATGGCTTGTCTTTAAAAAATAGCAATAAGGCAAATATGTCTACTATGGTTGTTACTCTACTGCTAGAGGGTGGTAGCTAATTAGGATTTAGGGGATGTAGAGTTGGATCTATCAGCTCCATTTTCCATGTGTGAGTGAGCTAAAAAAAATGGAAAAGTGTTGGGTGAGAAATTCTGAACCATTTCAAACCCATACATGAAGAACTTGGTATGCTTGCTTGACAAGGGGTCCCTCTGTATTGTGAGAATGGTTATTACCAGGGAAGGTTTTTTCTTTCTTTACCTGCTGTCTAGATGCTGCACAGACACTTGCTTTCGCAAAGGATCAGAGCGAGGATAATCCAAGTCAAGATCGGCTGAAGGTAAACCCATTGCTGGGTGGTTTCTTTTGTCGTACAGAGTGTCCCTTCTCTGTACCTGTGCAAAGTGGATTGCTAGAACTTCTGACTTGTTTACTGGTGAGTCTTTGCCTTCCTCAGAAGTTCTTGGGACTCCACAGACCAGGGACAGAGTTCTCATTCTCTGTTCTCTACCTACAGAGTTCCCTTCTCTGAACATGTTCTGTGGGATGTAGCATTTCTTTTCCTTAGTCATACCAGCTTTCACTGGGTGGGAGTTTTCTTTTTATCAGGAATAGATATTAACAATATTACTTCATGAACACTCATAATACCTGAAAACCTTAGGAGAATCAAGATGGTTTCTCAAACTATTCTCATACTATTGTTGAATTAGTATTGTCCATCTCAAGAGAAAGTTACCTAATTTGATACAGAGATAGCAAGCTTGATAACATTCCTTTGCAGCTTTTTGGAAACATTTATGCTATTGTAGCTGTATTGTAATGTGTTCTGTGTATGTTTGTGTGCGTGTGTATACACACGTGCACACTCAACAAGTTCAGGGATAGGCAGCCTGGCATTTTCCAAAAGTTTTGGGCTACAACTCCCATGAGAGTTGTAGTGAAAGACTTATGAAACTATCAGGTTGCATATCTGCGTCTATTTGATCTTTAGCAAATGTCTTGATCAGTTAATAAATGCAATTTTTTGTTAACTCTTATTTCTACTGTAACTCTGATGGTATTTGAACTGTATGTGATTGTTGCTCTTAAGCTGGTGACTAAGAAAGGAAGTGTTACATCCCTGTGCTTCTGTCATAGATCTTAGCTAATAGTTATTTTTCCTTTTTCCTTTAAGCAGAAAAACACAGAGAGCAGTTTCAGCACTGAACAGGGAAACCATGAAGGTGATTTATCTTCCTTAAAGCATACATGCAAGGAAAAAGAAGGTAAATATGGCCTCTCAATTGGACATGATTAGATTGTTTTGACTATTGGACACATTGTTTATTTAATGGATATTGTAGAATATGTACATACTGGTGCTGTGTTGTTTTTGTTAAACCTGTGAGTCCTATGTGGCTTTCCTTTTTTCTTTTTTACTGTTATTTTTTCTTAATACAGTTATATATTCCAAAGTATTTTTAAGAATACGTTTTATTTTCTCTCTCATGTGAATATACAAATTAGGTAATGTTCAAGTAGTCAATTTAGTTTATGAAAATTGCACATATGAATAAAATGTCAAAGGGAATGCTATTTTCAAAGCTATTCCATATAGCTTTTAGAACAGTCTCACATTGCTGTAAAGATAGTGATAGCTTCTTAAGATATTACAAATTTATTGTTGATTTCTTAGAAAAACTCTTGTTTGTGATTTCTCAACTTAGATTTTAAAGTCTCATTCAATATTACACAATATATGAACAGAAGTGAACACAAAGAGATTTTTGCTTATCATGTGTGTTGGATGAAATAGAAATATCTACAGATAGTCCTTGACTTAACAACCAATTACTTAATGATGGTTCTAAATTACAGTGGCCTCAGAAAAAGTGACTTATGACCTGTCCTTATAATTACAACCATCACATCAGCCCTTGATCAAGCGATCACAATTCAGAATCTTGTGAATAGGCTTACATTTATGACAAGTTGCAGCATCCTGTGGTCCTCTGATCACCATTTGCAAATTGAATCCAGTCATGTGATGATTTGCTTTACAACCACACTGACTTAAGACAAAAATTCTGGCCCCAAATGTGGTTGCAGATTGAGGACTACTTGTAATTCACACAGACGAATATACATGGGTATAATGTTAGAGTAAGTTGTATCCTAGTGATTGGGTTTGCCATGGTTTCATAAACATAGTTATTTTAAATTAAATTTCTTTCCACTTTTGCAGATGGAGTACTAATAGATAACCTTTCAAAAGAGCAGACTACATTGGATTTGTTGGTTGAAGAATGGGATGTAGCTGGCCTTCCATGGTGGTTTTTAGGGAATCTGAATTATAAGGCCAGAAGTAATGATTCAACAGATATACATACAAATAAGGTAAACATTAGCAAACAGTATGACGTATATGCATAAACCTGTATATCTTAGCCTGATTTCATTATTTTATTAAAAATTGAAAGAATTCTTATTCTCAAGTGGTCTTTGACATTTTTAGTTGCTTTGTTGAGTCTGAAAAATCATACGCTTAATAATCACGGATAGTGGCCTTAGACTAAACAAATACCAGCACATGAGATAACCTCAAGGAACAACTGGAATAAACCATGACCACAGAACACACAAAAATACTAACAACCACCATCGAGACATCTCGCTGAAAAAAAGGAAAAGAAAACTCCAAACCAGACTACTCAAGCTCTAAACCCCAGAAGCAAAGAAGTACTTGAAAACGAATTGAAAACAGAACACAAAGGTCTTCCAGAAAGACCTCAACTATAAATATACATTAACTGATGTTAATCAGTTAGAATCTTTGCAAAAGCAGCATTTTAAATCAGAGAGAGCTTTTTATTTATAATAGGGGAAGAAAATGAAATGATGGTTTCATTCAATGTCTTTACCTCCAGAGACACAATAATCCAGTGAAATAATCCATGGAAGCAGTACTATAAAATGCACTTGATCTAATCCAATATATTAAGATTGAAATACCTCAAATTATGGATGTCAGCAACTTTTGCTTCGCTACCTATTGATTTGATGGACAAATATATCAACAGATCAGAGGAACACCCATGGGATCACCATTCTCAGGACACATAGCAGAGTTTGTAATTCAGTATCTAGAGAAACTAGCATTCGCACATATGCAGTCAAAAGTATGGCTCTGGTTGATAGATGACACCTTTACCCTAATTAAAAAAAATGAAACATAAAAAACGAGAACACGATACATGAAATAATTCAGCATCATCATTAAAGGAATAAAATTTGCAAAGAAAGAAGAGAACACACTACTTTGCCTGGCTATCATCATCCAGGATAATTTGCCAAGGAAATGCTGAGGATAATTTGTGGAGGAACTGATAACAAATTAGAAACACAAGTCTACAAAAACGATCCACATTAGCTGAGTGCTCCATTACCAAACTAACAAGTCAACCTCCCACAAGGGGAGCTTTAAGAAAGTTATTCAGACAAGCACAAATGCAGTGCAATAAGAACACTAAAAAGTAAACATACTGTCTATACAACATTTTTGAATAAACTGTATACCCATGCAAAAGTATCTGACCGCTCAGTTTACCACAGCACATATAACACAAGCTATGGGAAGAATTACACACTGCCATACAACAAAAACATCTCAGAAACAACCAACAGACTATTGCATCCATGCAGCATCACCGTAATACATAAAACAACTAAAACCCTCCAAAATATTTTAAGTAAACCAAATGTTTCCAGAATTTTATAATTTTTTTCTACATTTTAATACTGATGATCAATCAAGTCAATATTAAATTCCTTTATTTTGCTTCTGGTTTTAATGCTTAGTTCTTGTAGGATTGAATCTTCATATAGCTTTTTTCAAGGTTTTGAAAAGCCTCTTTTCTAAATCTGAAACTAAGTCCTTGCTCAAGTCTTTATTCATCTCTTGATTTGTCATTTCTGTTTGTACTCTGTCATCTCTGTTTTATAATCCTCCATTTTTTAAATTTCTAATATTTCTCCATTAGCTACAATTTTTATCCTCGCTTCATTCTGCCTATTCCATATTTTTGTCTTGTCACATCTTCTTTATAATCTTGTTCAAGAAATGCATTTGCAAGCACAAAGATTGTTGCTCTCAGATTTGTTATGAGTTTCTCTTCCAGTTTTTCAAAAATCGTCTGAAATAAGTCAAGTGTCATATCTTTATTTGTTATTTTGCAAATTTCCCTGTTCATTTTCCTTCCTGGAACTTTAGTCCCCACTAGTGGCCCATTTCTGGATTCAGGTTTAATTATTATTTTCTTTGTTTTCAACTTTCCTAAAGCATGGTAGATTGTAAAAGTTGATTAGTTTTTAGATTTTTAATTTAAAAATACTTAATAATTTAAAATTTAAAAATATGATTGTTGGATGTGGGTTTTTTACATGTAGTATATTTACTTTATATCCTGCCTTTATTATTTTTACTTAATAATTCAAGGCAGTGAATATTTCCAACATACCTTCCTCCTATTTTCCACACACAACAACCCTGTGTGGGGAGTTGGTGAGAGAGAGAGTGATTGGCCCAAGGTCACCCAGCTGACTTTCATGGCTAAGGTGGGGCTAGCATTTACAATCTCCAGCGTTCTAGCCTGCAGTTCAGAGTTCCCCAACTTTTCCAGTTTTGCGGACTGGAGTGTGTGTGTGGGGGGGGGGGGGGAGGCAGTGCTTCCATGTAATTGGTGAGCAAGTGTGTGCGTGCAGCTACATTTGCATGAGCAGCAGGCATGTGCTCCTGCTGTTTACACAAATGGAGTGTGTGTGCACACACTCGGCCATTGCTAATGCAAGGGGGACATATGTGCTTGCCCGCCGCTTTAGATGACCCAGTTTTGAACAGCCCAAAGCCCGGTAGTGGCCTGGAGGCTGGGAACTCCTGCTGTAAATCACATTAATTTTAGTATATCACAAAAGGATATGTTTTCTGTTGTAGAGTGTCATATAATTGGTGATTTTTAAGAAACTAAGAAAGATTTCCAGAAAATGGAGTTGTGGAAGTAGTGCAGGATAATGGAGCGACAAGTAGGGATGTGGAAAGCCGTCAATATTAAATTACCTAGAAAATGTACAATTCAATTCAGAAATGGAATTTGTGATAGAAAGAAAAGAAAATGCCATAAGGAAAGTGTAGCAGAAGAGATGAGAAGGGGAGGGAAGTGGAGAGGAGAAGGGAGAGAGGAAAGTGGAGTGGGGTGGAGTGGAGTGGGATGGTATGGAAGAGAGGAGAAGAGAAAGAAGAGGGAAGGAGAGAGGAGAAAGTAAAGGAGAGGAGAAGGAAAGGGAGGGAAAGGGAGGAGAAGGAAAGAGGAAAGGAGGGAAGTGGAGATGAGAGGAGAAGATAAGAGGGATGGAGATGAAAGTGGAAGGGAGAGGGGTGGAGTGTAGGAGAGAAGAGAAGAGGAATTCCTGTTGAATGAACACATCATGTATGTATTACTTAACCAAAATGTTACTTAACTAATATGTTACTACTGAAATGTCAAGGAATATTAGTAGATACAATTTTTATATAATAGAATATAAGTAACGATTTGATGGAAAAGATTAGAGGTTGAAAGAGAGTACTACCATGTATGTTTATAATATCATTGGCATTAAAAGGGAATATTGAAATATTGAATAACAACTTCAAAAATATGTATTTTAATATTAGGATTATATAAGTTTGACTAATATAATAACTATTATGATTATCATAATTGATATTTGTATCAAAATGAATTATACCCAAGGGCCACACTGTTCATGTATTGAGATGGATGTTTATTTAAAAGTAAAAATCTAATAAAACTTGGAAAAAAAATTAAAGAGAGTTCATACCTGATCAGATTGCTCTTAAACATTGCTATATCACGTAAAGTTTGGGAAGAATGATGGAAGACCAATTCTTTTTTTCTCATTACAATAATGAGACTGCCTTTTCCTTTGAAAAATGAAGCTATTTAAAGCATCCAGGCCCTAGAATATTTGATGCATATGTATGTGTTTCTATTTAATTATCTCCTTCCTGAGGTTATTGTATAATTTATATTATAACTTTTGTTTAATTGGATGTTAAATAAAATTTCTCAGCTCACATTGCCGAAGCAGGAGGAATGCGGTGTTATTGAAAATTGAAAGTTGTTTTTTACCTGGCTGCCTGTGGCTATAAAGGAAGCTTTGTGAGGTCGTACTTTATAGTTAGCTTTATAAAGTCAAATAAATAGCAAGTCTAAAAATCTTCAAAGTGTATTTCTTCATTCTTCTTTAGGATGTGGATACAGCTGTTGTTTCAGATACTACAGATGATTTATGGTTCCTTAATGAAGCCACTTCAGATAACTTCAGTGTTACAGTCCCATCAAAAATAGTTGATTGTGAACAAATTAATGAAGAAAGAAAAGAAGATATTAAAGTAGTAAGTCCCAATAATTGGAAGGTATTTGTTAAATAAGTATAAACTTCCTTCCTTCCTTCCTTCCTTTATTATTTTTATAAATAATTCAATGCGACAAACATATTCCACACAGCTTCCTTCTCCTACATTCCCCAACAACAACCCTGTGAGGTGAGTTGGGCTGAGAGTGAGTGACCAGCCCAAGATCACCCAGCTGACTTTCATGGCTAAGGCAGGACTAAAACTCATGGTCTTCATCTTTCTAGCCTGGTGCCTTAACCACTAGACTAAACTGGACTAACAGTTGTATTATTAGTCATATTGCTGTCATAGTCGAATTGAAAAAAAAAACTTTTTCTTTATAGTTAGAAATTAAACATTAGGAAATAATGATATTGATTTTGATTTAAAGCATGGACCAGTTTAATACTTTTGCACTTACTGTGCTAACATGGCAGTATGTTCCTTTTTTATTTATGTATTATATTTATTTATTATAGATGAGTGAAACAACATCTTCTGATGACCTTGAAGATTCTCAATTCTTAAGTGATGACACAGATACTGATGTTCCCTCTGAGGTATGTTTTCTAGATTTAGTGTACTTGATTTGATTATAATATTTATGATTACAAGCTTACTATAATTTGTTAAAACAGCCTTTTCCATACTTAAGAGGAAGAAGCCAATAGTTCTCATTATTGTTGTTTTTTAATTGGGCAATCTGAAATAATGGGAAGTAACTATCTTCTCTAATTGACCTAAAGAAATTCAGGGTAATCATTCAGTCATTTTATGCTTCTTTTAATTTTTCAGCTGTGTGCATCATTCTTCCATTTCATTGATCATTGAGTCTGATACCCAGGTAGTCTTCAGTTTATGACAGTTTGTTTAATGACTGTTTGAAGTTACAATGGTGCTGAAAAAAAATGTCTTAAGAACAGTTCTCCCACACTTAGACCCACAGCGTAAGTGGTCGCATATTTAAAATTCAGACACTTGGCAACCAGTATGTATTTATGTAATTCCAGTGTCCTGGGGTCATTTGATCACTATTTGTAACCTTCTCAGAGGTCTTCCAACAAGTAAGTCAATGGGGAAGCTGGATTCACTTAACCACAATGATTCACTTAATGGCTGTGGCAAAAAGTCCATTAAAATCAGCTGTAACCCACTTAACTACTTAGTGATGGAAGTTCTAGGTCCATTTGTGGTCATAAGTTGAGGACTACCCATACCTAGCTTTTTGAGCAAACGGTTCTGAGGCTTCAGGATCAGTTTTCAACAAGTAGCTGAAATGTTGGAGTAAACAAACTAATGGTTTCAGAAAGGTTTTTTTTTAAAGTAGTCACTTTATGTTAATACCTTCTGTACTTGGGCAGAGATGGAACTGAAACAAATAGGTGGAAATGCTTCCTTTTTTGCTCTTTGTGCATCCTCATAGCAGCACTTCTTAATTCTGCTTAGTTATCTCCTGATTACTATAGCTTTAACAACAATCTGGATAGTGTACCTTGCTTTAGAAGAAAAGATAACGCAGGTGAAGAAATTTAATATCCTGCTGTCCCTGTTTTGCCCCACCCCCACCCCCCAAATTATCTTTTTGCTGGCAAATTAGAAATAAACTAGGTGAATGCAAGGAGGGGCTGAAGAAAGGGCTGGGATGTAAGGACCAGAAACATTTACCTGTGTATTTCTCCCCATGGCCTGATTAGCAAAGGGCCTGGAAGGCATGTCTGTTAAGTAGATCTGTATGAGGCTTGAAAATCAAAATCTTGTAGAGTGCTCATCAGTGATTCCACATCAGTGAACTAAAGTATTAAGTAAGCTTCACAGGCTTTGTTTCTGGTCCCAATAGTTTTCAATATTTTGATAAAGCGATTGAATAAATAGATGGAAGGAAGGAAGGTAGGAACATGACATAAAGCTGGTTAGGCTATCTCAGGCCTATGCCACATATGGCCCCCAGAGTGCATGTAGCAGCCTACCAAGCAGCTTTGTGCAGCCTGTCAGGTTTTTTGTTTTTTTAAATAGCTGATCCAGTGGTACCGACTGTGGCTGTCACCAGGAAGATCTGCAGGCTTTCACAGCCACATCCACTCTGAAAGACATACTGCTGAGTGCCTCATGGAGACTGCCAACTCCTTTGCTGCCACCCTGGTGTTTCTTGCTGAAAGCTGATTGGCATAGCAATAATTCCTTGTAGGCCATAATTTTTAAAATATTAATCTGGTCTTTTCTCTGTAGAAATTGTGCAGACTAGCTAATAGTCTAAAGGATATAATCACAATTCAAAATTATCTTGATAGGCTGTTTTCCTAATGGAAATAATAGAATGAAATTCAACAATTTCAATCAAATATGAAATATCTTATACTACCATAATGGTATTTCAGTGAAACTAGTTTTTTGCTATTACACCTTGAGTGTTTCTCTGGCTATATTTCATTACCTACACTTGATTCTGTGGCAGATGGGTTTATTTAGGAGCCCTGGTGGCACAGTGGTTAGGATTTAGTACTGAAAGCTAACTCTGCCCTGAGCCTGGAGTTCGATTCTGAAAGGCTCAAGGTTGACTCAGCCCTGCATCTTTCTGAGTTCGGTAAAATGAGGACCCAGATTGTTGGGGCAATATGCTGACATTGTAAAACACTTAGAGAGAGCTGTAAAGCACTGTGAAGTAGTATATAAGTCTAAGGGCTATTGCTATTACTGTTATTTATTTATGCATTTGTTCAACTTAGAGGTTGCCTCACTTCTACCCTCGTGGCTAGTAATTAAAAAGTAAAAAGTAAGAGTCATACTGCAGAAGAAAAAAACCCCATCCAACAAGGGGCTCAGCCATCATCATACTCTGGGAGAATAGCCCAGCCTTCAGTAGGTCCTGAACATCTGGTGGAAGCCATCCAGTTCTTGATGTGTGTATGTGGGTGGGGGGAGCCAGGTATTGAGCCAGATGACACTTCTTGGGTCCTGCTAGTTGATATTTTTTTAATTGATGGGACCGGAAGTGCTCCTGTGCTCACTTGATGGAAAGAAATCGCAGTGTGTTAAGGCAGGAAAGGTACATTGGCACAGTAGATGTACTTCTACATCTCAGCAATGCAACACACTATTAAAAAGTAAAATGCAACTTTACGTTGCATCAATAGAAGCATTATTTTTAAATAATGGTTAGTAAATACAAAAAATACAGATTTTCCACTGAAATATGTATTGGACAGATCCCATCTGAGTACTATATCATGTTCTGGCCACTATACTTTAAATATTTTTTACAAAAACAGATATATGTGCATTAAAAAAGGTGAGAAAGATTGTGGGATAAAAACATATTCGGAAACTCAGAATTAAAGTTAATGGTGAAAAAAGATAACTGAAAGCACTTTGAAGGACCTGAAGGTAGAAGATGAAAGTGAATTTCAAAACTCTATCATTCAAGAATGTAGGATGTAGAACAATGATCTCATTTTATAGGAAAGAAGATTCTGGTTGAATATTAGGAAAAACATCTTAATATTTCAGTAGTGGAGCAAATTGCTAATCAACATTCTGTGGTCAAGGAGATGCTTAAAATGAATTCCTGCATTAAACAGGGTTGGATTAGCTGGATGTTGAATGTAGTTAGTGGTTATACTCCACAAGTAGGGTGTGAGTTAGAAGGAGAGATTCTGGAGTGAGTTAGATGAGGTGATGGAGAGTATTCCCAGAGGGGAGAGAGTAGTGATTGGGGCAGATTTCAATGGGCACATTGGTGAGGGGAACAAAGGTGATGAGGAGGTGATGGGCAGGTTTGGGTTTAAAGAAAGGAACCTAGAAGGACATATGGTGGTGGACTTTGCTAAGAGGATGGAAATGGTAGTTAACACCTCTTTCCAAAAGAGGGAGGAATATAGAGTTACATATAAGAGTGGAGGTAGAGTATGCAGGTAGATTACATTCTATGTAGACGAGGCAATCTGAGAGAGATTAGTGACTGCAAAGTGGTGGTAGGAGAGAGTGTAGCCAGACGGCATCGGATGGTGGTGAGTAGGATGACTCTGACAGTCAGGATGAAGAGAGGAAAGATAGAAAAGAAGACCAAGTGGTAGAAGTTGCAAAAGGAAAAATGTTGTGAGAAATTCAGACAAAAGTTGAGACAGGCTTTGGGTGATCAGGTAGAACTTCCAGATGACTGGGAAACTACAGCAGAATTATCAGGGAGACAGGTAGGAAGGTACTAAGTGTGTCATCTGGAAGGAGGAAAGAAGATAAGGAAACATGATGGTGGAACAAGGAACTATAGGACAGCATTCAGAGAAAGAGGCTAGTTAAAAAAAAGTGGGACGCAGAAAGGACTGAAGACAATAGACAGTATTACAAAAAAATGCAGTGTAGAGTGAAGTTAATGAACCACACAATGAAGTTATGGGAAAGAGTAGTGGAAGCTAGGCTAAGAAAGGAAGTGGATATCTGTGAGCAGCAGTATGGCTTCATGCCCAGAAAGAGCACTACTGATACAAATTTTTGCCCTGAGAATGTTATTTTAGAAGTATATAGATGGTCAGAAGGAGCTACATTTGTGGATTTATAGAAGGCATACGACAGAGTGCCGAGAGAGGAGCTATGGTACTGTATGAGGATGTCAGGAGTGGCAGAGAAGTACGTCAGAGTATTCACGATATGTATGAGAGGAGTACGACAGTAGTGAGATGTGCTGTAGGTCAGACAGAGGAGTTCAAGGTGGAGGTGGGGCTACATGAAGGATCAGCTCTGAGTCCTTTCTTGTTCACTATGGTGATGGACATTTGTAGTGAGAGCAGAGAGCAAGTGGAGGAACACGGAAAGGTGGAGGTCTGCTCTGGAAAGAAGAGGAATGAAAGTCAGTCGTAGTAAGACAGAATACATGTGTATGAACGAGAGGGAGGGAAGTGGAA
>JAEANM010005212.1:0-19861 GCA_017656035.1 Myanophis thanlyinensis
CCTTGTTCTGCTAAAAGCAGAATTCCCCAAACGCTCGGAGTACAGTAGCTTATAATGGGAGTCACACCCTGAGAGCTTCGTAGGGTTATAAAAAAAAACCTGGAGTCAAACAGGAGACTCTACCCAAAGCCCCTGACTCTACTCACAAAACTCCAAAGTTTTGGAGTTTTACGAGGCAAAATGCCTCTACAAGCAGCTGGGTTGACGATCTTCAAAGAGACCGTCGGCGGCTTCACTCTCCACCATTTTGCGCAGCCCCCCCCAACTTCTGTGGCTTTGACTGAAATAGCTGTGCCTGTTAGGATGTTTCTATTGTCACCATTGTGAACTTGTTTTTAAGTTTTGTCATTTTGTTATGTTGTTATTAGTGTGTTTTATTTTTCTTTGGGATTACTAGGAATTGTTTTAATTCAGCCAAATAAATTGCTCCTCCAGCCAAGTGAGGGTGGTATAGTGACTGGAAGCATGCATCATACTTAGCTGTGGCTTGTTGTAACAACAATTTGTTGAAAAGTCACAGTTGTTACTACAGGTTTTACAAACCACAATGCAACATGTTAAGCTCAAACTATTATAGCATGATGGGGGAATACAGCAGTTGTATTGTGTTTAGAGGATAAACATTTGACAATCCTGATTGCTGTGTCAAACTGGTATACCTAGTGATGTCTAGATAATTGGGAAAAGATATTCTACTATGGTCTAAACCAGGGGTGGGCAATTATGGCTCCTTCATGACTTGTGGACTTCAATTCCTAGAATTCCTGAGCCAGCATGGCTGGCTCAGGAATTCTGGGAGTTGAAGTCCACAAATCATGAAGGAGCCATAATTGCCCACCCCTGGCTAAACCTTCTTGCAAATGTAAGTTTGAAAGGGTATTTGATGTTTGAATTTTAACTGCGCTCACCTTTCATTCAGAAGTTGGTGTTGTTTTTGAAGAAACGGAGGCCTGCGACTGGTGGAGTTTGGGTGCCCTTCTCTTTGAACTCCTTACTGGAACGGTAGGGTATACCTTTAAAGAAAAAAGTATGCCATGTCCTAAATCCTACAGAAAATTACGGACTTAGTTTTAGACTGTAAATATTCAAAGGCAGCTAAGAGATACAGAAAAATAAACGTTTTGCTCCCATCTACTGGACATCAGATTTCTGTAGCCTAGAGAGCTTAGTAACATCATACTACAGAACAACCAAAAATATAAGATAGAAACTTTCATATTGTAAGAAAAAAACTTCAGAACAATTGTAGATACTACTTTTTATTTATGTAGTTATTGCATGCCTTTATTATTTTTACAAATAACTCAAGGTAATGAGTTATTTGTAAAACACCTTTCTCTTCTATTTTGCTCACAAAAACAATTCTGTGAGGTAGATTGGGCTGAAAGAGAGTGATTGGCCCAAAGCAGCTTTCATGGCTAAGGAGGGACTTGAACTCATGGTCTCCCACATTCCAGCCTGATGCCTTAATTACTAGATCAAACTGGCACTCGACTGCATACATCATTTGTTGAATAAACCACAGATGGCCAGGTACTTACAACATGCTACAACGTGGTATAAACAATAGCCTATACCACATTACTAGTTCACAAGTGTTTCAAATTAAAACTGAACATATTATGACTTAGCATGGTGATGAACACAAACACTGAACATGTATTTTTCTTACAAGGAAAAAATGTAGTGCTGTCAATAGGGCATGCTGTTGGGATTTAGAGTACATAATGTATTTCTGGGGACAAAACTATAGATGTACAAGAAGTATTCCCTTTGAAATGTAACACTGAGGAACAAGAAGTAATTAACAATGAATGCAAGTTGCTGGGTACACTGTGAACTGAATTCATGAAAAAGATGTATCTTATTTCATTTGAATAGAACAGATTTTTAATGTTTTGTATTCAGCTCATCTTTATAGATGTTTAGGAAGAAAAACCAAGATGCAAAGGGATTTTTTTAAAACAACAATTACTTGTGATGCTTGCTTGGTTCAACCAAGGACCACATTTTTGTTCAACAAATCAAATCAATCTTTGTCCCCAATTTCATCTTCCTTCCTCCAGCCAGGTGAAAGGGTTAAATTATGTAGGAAGAAGGCATGTGTTTTTGTTGGAAGGAGGGGCCCATTGGATTCTTCCCCTTTGCTTCTTCTGAAAGAAGATTATGTTCCTTAAAACACGGGTCCCCATCCTCTGGGCTGTAGCCTACTAGTGGGCTGTGAACTATTTGCAACACGACTGTGGAAATGGCCAGTGAACGCATACTCATCCCCACTTGCTTGAGCAGCAGGCACACATGCACACTGCTTGTTCAAATGAACCCGCACGACTGCGTGTGCATGCGTGAGCTTGCCAGCTATTTGTGTGGAACCAACCTCTCTCCCCCTCACCAGTTGCAAAGCCGGAAAGGTTGGGGAACTCTGTCCTAAAGCAGGGGTGTCCAACCTTGGTATCTTTAAGACTCGTAGACTTCAACTCCCAGAATTCCCCAGCCAACCATGGCTGTCTGGGGGATTCTGGGAGTTGAAATCCACATGTCTTAAAGGTGCCAAGGTTGGATACCCCTCTCCTAATGTGTTTCTGAATTATTTCCTCTTGCTAGCCTTGGTGTATGTTGAAATACAATTTCCACTATTCCTGAAGTTGATGAGAATTAGGTTGGGTTATTTCCTTATAAAAGAACATAATTAGGCTGGGTAACCTGCCTGAGAAATGGAGCGGAGGTTTCTACATTCTTGATCCTCGTGCCCCATTCACATTTTCAGAATACCTTTGGGAACAACTTATCAGCTTATTTTACAGAGTTGTTTGTGGTGGAAATGGATAGTATGTGCATGCACAATACAAGATAAGTCTACATATACTTTTTGGTGAGATATCCACTGTAATTGCTTTGTGCTTTAATGAGATTTTCTGTTCTGTTATTGTTAGGGATTTTCACAGAGGTCATAATTACCTGTTTGAATCTTTATACCTTAGCTTGCACCTCCATTTTTTCCATCTCATAACAGGGATGAGATTTTAGGCATGCATGATGAATATTCAAAAGGTGAAGCTCCCAAAACAATGCAAGCCTGCACTGTTCCATTCTGCTGATAATCACTTCTATTACAGCTGATTAACTAGCTCAACTAGTGAAACTACCACTTCCTTCATTTCCAGTCAGCAATATCAATCACTTCCTGGTTAAGAGTTATGGAAATATTAGCATAGATTGAGGAAGATTACTTTAAGTTTTTGAATATAGTAACATACATTGCCGTTCTTTATCATGACATGAACTTTAATATGATGCAGTTCTTGTTGGTTTTCCGTAGACTCTCTTGGAGTGCCACCCAGCAGGAATAAATACTCATACCTGTTTAAACTTGCCAGATCACATTTCAGAAGAAGCCAGATCACTCCTTCAACAGGTAAATTCTTGATGAATGTGTATCAATGTTGTATTCCTTGCTATGGTTAAAATCAGACTAATGTATGCCATATATTTTACTGAACATATCAAAAATGTTAAGTTTATTACAAAAATGTAATAAATAGATTTTTTTTCACTTAGTGGAAATGACAACCTCTTTATCACCTTACAATGTTAATAAAATTTAGCTTTGTTCTTTTCATACTTGATGTTGTAAAGGGTTTCCTATCTTTCCTATTTATCTTTAGAAGCTTTTATAAAAGATTTGTGAGTAATGTTTAAATTCAGCATCTGAAAACGTACTAATAGGATTGTGGTTTATCTTAGAGTCCCCAGAAGTTATATCTTCTTAGCAGTAAAATTCTGTTTAATATATGAACAAATAAAGAACCTAAACTATTAATGTGTAGGGTAGAAAAGCCCTACAGTTATACAATTTTTAAAAAATGGGAGCCATTTTTGTCAGGTAAATGTGACAACACTGGACTTAATTATTTTTAATTTTGGAAAGGAAGAAAGGAATGAAAGAGAAATATGAAAGACCTATCCACCTGCTGTCACCAGATACAGCTTGGGCACAAAATTGCTGCAGAAAGCCACCGAAATCCACTTATCTATCTTTAATTATTTATCGTGATATAGATGATTTGGAAGTAAAGGTATATTTTTAATATTAAAATGAGCACAATCTATTAGGATGTAGAAACATGATAAAACTTGCTTATTTTAACAAACTTTGACAATGGAGCCAAGCTGTTTTAGTGTCCTGTTGTATGAATGTTATGGTTCTTATGTTTTGATCAGATTTAGTTTTTAAAAATTACTATCATGTGTTTATTTTTATTATCTTGATTTACTTATGTAGATAGGATTATAAACCATTAATAGTAGGTCTCCTAAAATAAGTAAGTAAAAATAAAAGTATACATGTGCTATTAAGATCAACAACTTCATCTAGTTTTTAGACTTAAAGAATAGATATACTCCACCCCAGAAAGGAGATTGAAAATGAATGGAATTTTACCACTGGCATCTTTGGTAGTTTATTAAAGCAATAGTAACATAGCAACATCTAGCACTTTATGCCAGACTGTTTGTTATTTTCCCTTCTCCCCCATGTTCAAGGTTACCCATGTCCAAAAGGAAGTGTTTCATCTCTGGGCTGCATGTGGCTGACTTTACAGTTGAAGAGTCTGCTCCATTGGCTAGTAAATCAACTTTCTTTTGTATGTCTTTCTAAGGAAACTACCATTCATTTTTGAGGAAGCTTTGTCAGGAAAAGGAAAAAGGGACTCTTGGCATAGCTAGTCATTTGTCATTATGATTTTCCTCTTCCACCCCCCTCACAGGTTGCTTGGGTCAGCCCATAACAGAATGTCTAGGAGAGGAACAGTGCGCAGATACATGCCAAATGTGTCCCATGACATGGATTTCAAAATCCGTGACCTCACTGAAAAAATAACACCCCACCCCAATCTAGCAGCTAGAAGCTACATACTTCAGAGGCATTATTTCTTATTTTGATTACCTGAAGATATAGATGAAATTCTTAAGGCTCTCTTAATTGACATCAAATTTCTAAAAAGCTGTCCAGTTAGCATAATAACCAGTCTCTTTTTGAATGATGCAGCTTTAATGCAGTTTATTTTGCATTTCCTTTCTCATTTTAAAAGTTTTTTCCCTTGTAACAGGGAAAGCCTTCAGAACATAAATGTCTTTGTACTTAACTTTTCCACCTGGTATCAGTTGTTATATTTTCCAGAAGACGGCCGAGTGGCTGTTTTCTGACTGCTTATCTACTAACTCATGTATATTCACAAAGAAGGCTTGTTTTGTTATCTGAGTTATTTTACTAAGTGAGGTTAGAGCAGTTTTAAGTGGCAGAGCCAACTTAAGATGTGCAAATGAATACATTTTATGGGGAAATTTCTCACTTTGATTATTAGATGTATGCATATGAAGGCATGCGCCCCAAATAATACCAAAGACAACTGCATTATGCTATAGTTCCCTTTAAAGGAAACTTAGAAATGAAATTATTCTTTTGAACTGCTTATTTAAAATGTGACAGACTCATAAGAAGGAAGAAATGTAAACTTCAGTTCCTTTATCCTTTGTAAATATTTTTATGCTTTGCTGGTTACTTTCTTTCAAACATTTCCCATCAGAAGTTGCAGATAAGAAGAGTTCAGTTCACTTTCTATGTATATATTCATCTCCCTTTTGACTTTATTGTGGGTTTTTTTTTAAAAAACCACCTACTTAGTATTATTACTACTAGCAATCAATTGTACCATTTCTTTACATTTCATTTGTGAGTCTTTAGCTGCCAAAGCTCCTTGGGCCTGTTTGAAGACTTTTTTAGATAAATATTTTAATTGTCTGAAAAGCATCAGTTCCTCTTAGTTTCCTCTGTCTGATCTGATCACATTGGTTTCCACTGAAACCCTGTGCTGGGGTTACCCATCAAGCAGTATTTTTATCTTTTTCCATATGATTTAAACAAATACTTTTTGCATGTAGTGCAAATAGGAATACATTCTGTGACATACCTTCATTGTGCATCTGTGTATCTTTGAAACTCCTGGCAATTGGCTGGACTTAGTCCCTCAGTTTTCTTGGCTAGATTTCAGAAGTGCTTTGCCATTGCCTCCTTCCTAGGGCTGAGAGAGAATGACTGGCCCAAGGACATCCAGGTGGCTTTGACCCTAAAACTTACAGTATCCTAATTTCTAGCCTGATGTCTTAAACACTTTCTGTCTCACACACCTTCATTAAAATCAGGTAAAAGGAAATTTAGTTTTCATCCAAACTAAGTGGAGACAGTCCATCTCTTTTCCTTGTATTTCTTGTAGGCTGATAAATATAAGAGTCAGTATAAATGATAACACTCCGAAAATGACAATGGGGTATTGTAATACAACAGGTATTTTCTGATATAATCTTTTTCTTACTCTTAAACTGCACTTATGAACCAGTAACTGGAATGTTCAGGATTATTTCAGAAACAAGAAGGTTTAAAAGAGCCGATATTCGATGACTTTAAACAAAATTACTGAGTTAACTGCCATTAATAAGTCTCACATATAATGTAATAGGTTCTTGTTGCAGATAATCATTCTGTTAAAAATACATATATACTCAAGCACTGGTTTTATCTTCGTTGGAGTCCCCCCCAAAAAAAAATATTGGAAAATTATGTAAAGGGGTTCATCTATCAAGCAAGATAATCTTCTGGAAACAGAACAGAATAGGATCAAATTTAGTGTTATGGGAGAAGCTGGCAAAAGAAAACCAAGTTTGAAACAGACTAGATTCAGCTGAGAAGGAAAAAAAAAGGCAGAAGAAACTCTCAGTTAAATATCCATATGGGAAAGGTCATGGACAACAGCTTGAAATCCTGCTTTTCTCCTTCCTCCTCCTTCATCACTTGATTCAGAGCAGAACCTATGCAGTTCACTCTGTGCTTCCTGGTGCACATACATAGAGATGTGACATGAAGGAGAGGATCAACGTGCACTTAAATAGATGCAACATGTTACTTATAAAATTACAGATGCCTCCTAGGTCTATTTTTGGTAAAGAAAAGAATTCCGGAAGCCATGCCCTACCTGTCTCACTAAATTAACATAACATCCAATATTTTATCTGAAATACTTTAATTCTGCATGGTTTAATGAGCTATGACAAGTAAAGTTTTAATACTTCATTTTTATTACATGTTTACTCAGATAAATTTCTAGTTTTCTAATTAAAAATTTGTCTATTCTCCACTAATGTTAAAAACATTATATATACTTCAGTAGTCTAGGCCTTACAAGCAAAGCCAAGATCCCATATAGATTAAGTTTCACATATAATCAGGTTTAGTAAAAACAAATCTAAATACAACAGGAAAGCCACAAGCATAAAGTTACTTACTGGTCTACTTAAATATACTGTGTAATAGGTGACCAGATATAATTATGTTTAGAGATTGGGATAACATACAGATAGTGTAAAATTAATGTCAGTCAGTATAGGTTGTCTTTGATTTACAACCATTGGTTTAATGACAAAGTTATGATGGCCTTGGGGAACAGGACTTTTGACCTATACTCCCACTTATGGTGATTGCACCAGCCCGTTGGGTACAATTTGGATGCTTGGCAATCGGCTCACATTTATGATTGGTTGCAGCATCCTGCGGTCACATGATCACAATTTGCAACCTAGGCAGTTGCTTAGGGAACATGAGAAATAGCAAGGATATGGCCAGACCTTTCTTGTCAAATCATCCTGCAAATTTTGTTATACTGTTTAGAGAAGTCTATGGAATATTCTTTATTGCCAATTAAATGTACACACGGCTTCTGATAACAAATTCAAGATAAGTTGCAATTGTAAATCTTTCAGCAAAATAACATGAAGCATATTGTAAACTCAAAGGTTTCTGTGTAGAAAATATTCACAAGAGCTTAGAAAAGAGTCCGGACAGATAGCTCAAGTTCAGGAAGATTCAAGTATAGTCTTTTTCTGCTCTAAAATAACAATTAATCCAAACATACAGTCAGAGTCCAGGTAAGAGATAAGTTTGCCTCAAATAGCCATCTCTAGAAACTCTCAGTTTGACTAGTAGTCAATGTTTTTTTCTTTCAAGCAGAACATTTGACTTTTGCTGTCTCTTAATTTGCAACATGTTGCTGGGCTTGAGACTTTGACTACATTCTTAGTCAGCTGATTTAGGGGTGCTCTCATCAGCTAATTCTTGTTGCAGGCGAGGTGTAGTCTGCAAGGTCTTCAGTTTATTTAATCTGAAGATTCGGTTTGATCAGATTATAGGTGATTCTTCAGAAGACACGCTTTATGAATCTAGAACTTTCTTACATCAGCACATCCATCTTGACAGGTTAGGAAAGGGTTCAGTAAAGGGTAAGCTTGACAGAATAGAAGAACTGATAGTGTTTTGTATGAATATGATATTGACAAAAGAAAATTGGTGATTGGATGCTGATATTTTAAAACATTTTTACAATTTTTTTTTTTAATATAAAAGGAATAATAACCTGTGATAGAAGAAGAGAACAGAATTTATGTGGATTTCTCTACAGGAAAGAGCATTTATTGCATTTACCGCATTTACCTTCCTATAAAATTTATGCAGACATCCACATTACTTCCTATATATATAGTGGCTATTAGGGAGGTACTTGCCTTAAATTATGTATGTTTTCTAGGTAAGGGCATTTGTAGCAATACATAGGCTTTGTTGAGTTCTTTAAGAAAAGATTGCTCTGAGAGTGAAATAAATAAATAAATAAATGCAATTACATTTCAATAATAGAATCAACTGATCAATAGAATCAATTTACTGTCTGGACCTCTGCCAGATGTTTCAAAGACTGTTATTCACATTTGTTGTACAATTCCGATAATTTACACTCTTCTATAGCACTGGCATTGCTTACCCTCACATAAGCAAGGGAAATCAATCATAATATCAGGCTACATTTGGTACTTATTTATAAAAGCTCTAAAAGAGAACCAGTTTTGAAGAAATAGAAGTTAACAATACAATTTTTTTTTGTCTTTCAGTCTCAAAAAAACACATATTTAATAAATTAAATAAATTAAATTAAATAAATAAATATTTAAGTTGATGGGTAGCATGGAAACCATTTCAATATGGTTGATCTCATGCGGCTGTGTTCAATCTACATGTTCTTCACATAATGGCAGGTGACATAATTAGTTCCAAGATTAGTAATTGCAGGTTTGCTGTGGAAGGTGGAAGAGAACATTGTTCTAAAATATACCAAAATCAGCCTCCTAATGCACATTTCCAAAGTAACTGATATATAAAACAGGTTCCAACAAACAGGCTGTTATATTACAATAATAATATAGTAACTATAAATGACTTAGAGCAGGACTGTCAAACTCATGGCCCCTAGACTGGATGCACCACGTGCTGGCCATGCCCATGCCCAGTTTAGCGAAGTGGGAAAAAGTCACGATATGTCATGTGACACTGCCATGACGACACAAGTTTGACACCCCTGACTTGGAGAAAAGAGAATGGCCAACTATATGATAAAACTAGGGCTGTAACTTTGAGAGGCTATTATCCTGATCTTTTCCCAGTTTTTGATGTGCTAGTATTTTTAATAGCCGTATGGAAAAAAAAGTTGATTATAAATATTATTGAAATGTAGGCATTAATTCCAGAGGATGCAATCCTCTATGCCAATGAGCTATAACCAGAAAAGCTGGGTTGATTGGTGTGATCTTTTCTTTTCAGCTTTTGCAATTCAATTCTGTGGAACGTCTTGGTGCTGGAATCACTGGAGTTGAAGACATCAAAGCACACCCTTTTTTTGCCACCATTGATTGGACTGAATTAGCTAAGTGAAAAACTGTACAAATTGTCTATGCTAAGGCTGCAGACGTCCAACAGACAATGTTCTTGGCTTGCTGCCATTATGAAGACTTTAGATGTTTGCAGACCAGGATGAATAAATTGGAAATTGGAATCCAAACACCATATGAAATGTTTAAGCTTGATTGGACAAAAGAAAGGTGTGGTTCACTCTGCTAGGGACTGACTGCAATTCTTCTTTTGTGTTGGAATTATGTGCAGCACTAATTGCAGGGCATTACAAGCGGTTGCCATTGCATGTAATGTATTTCCTTACCCCCATTTCAAATCATGGGAATCTGGATGGAAAAGATTTGGCACCATTTTCATCTAGCTCTGATATTGGTGGGGAATTATGCAAATAAGAATGGACTCCTTTTATTTTGTTTTATTTTAAATGATGACGAATTGTGGAATTTCTGTTGTACATTCCAATGTCTATTGCCAGTTGAATAGAGCCCCCCTTTTTATACTTTGGTAGCCTTGGCACAGTCAAGTTAAGTAGGAGAACAGGGAGAAAAATAACTTATCAATAACATGCTAAATAAAATATTTGCTTCTGCAAAACTTGACATTTAATATGCCTAATTTGGAGAGGGGGATGGCAGGAGAATGAAAGCTAGTATCATGCAATGTAATTCCAAAATGGTTAAGTGTTATCTCTTAAAGGATGGAAAAATGTAATCTAGCTATTGCTATTTTGTGCTTGTTGGTTGCAATGCAATGTTTGTTTTAAAGCACTAATTTTAACCTCAAGTTTTAAATCACTACAAGAGCAAAAATCTCTCATCTAGAGAATGATTGTTTTAGTAATTTAAATGGGTCAAGAAAATAGAATGCAGAAAAATGTGTGGATGTATGGATATATGGAAAGCTAGCATTTATTGTATGGAAATTCATGCCTTTATATAACTTTTAATATTTTTATGGTAGGGAGTTTTTTATTTTTTCTTCTTTTTGTTTACGTGGAAAATGTTCAAGGTTGCAGAATTCCATTTACATGTACATGTGTTTTTATTTGCCCATGTGAATTCTGAAAATGTTTTAGCTTCTCAGTTTTGTTACAACATTGTTTCCTCATTTAGAAACATTATTTTATATGTTTTATTATTGTGAATCCCTCCTAAGGAGGAGAATCTTCAAACAACTGTTCTGAGAAAATTTGGGAGTTTTATATTAAAGTGCTCTATCAGAAAGAACCTTTCACAAGCACTGGTGCTTCACAATTGGAATGCCATTGTATGTGCCAACTGAAAAGGGATGGATGAGATGTCTACAAGGGATTGCTTGTGCTTTTCATGAATATTGTTTTCTTAATATATTTGCCAAGAAGCTGGGACTACTGACTTCTGATATAATTGGAATAATGGTGATTTGGCTATTGGTCCTTCATCTGTTGATAATTTTGTCAAATGGAAACACAGACTCCAAAAATTGAGAATAAGACAACCTAAAGTTAATATTTACTTAAAATAAAGGCTCTTTTAAAAGTTCATTGTGTTAGTACATGTAAAAATCTTCTGTAATAACTACTTTAGGATGACTCATTAAGATATTAAGCTCTAAAAGAATATATTAAAATACCATACAAACATGTGCCTTGTTACTTCCTTAAATTCATCTTAACCCTGGCAACCCTTCCCTCTATTTGCACTTGATGCTATCTATGCCTTTCTCACTTGTTATCGCTTGTGAGCAGTCTATATGGCTCTGAAATACTTCCCAGGGATCTTAACATGGATTATCTCCCAAGAAATTTAAAGAGGACTGCTGTTTCAGGATTACAGGACAAGGAATGAAATTTTTACTCTTCAACTGTAGAAATGAAGAGCTTTTTGCTTAAAATGAAACCAAAGTTCCCAAAATTTAAGAAGAGTTAAACCGTTTCCAGGAATATTGATCACGTTGGCAATTCCCTAATGGAGCACATAGCAAAAAGAATCAGATGATCTGAAAGTTATAAACACCAGTATTCTTTTATTTGTGTAAATGTACACAATCTGGTCAGTTACACAGTGCCTATATGCTATTGTATAGTACAGTCTCTTGTCTGTTTGTTTCCCTTAGTTTTATCTGGAGACCAAAGGGTAAATTTCTTTGGTAAAGAAATATTTAGGTTTTTTTTTAGTAATTCCTGCTATTCAATCTAGTTCATGCTGGAAGCTAAGATTTTTACAGGCCATTCCCTATGTGCATCTGACAGGCTACATCTGTTGGAAGCTAGAACTGGTGCTACTATAAAGTGGAAAAAGGAAAAGACTTCATTGATCCAAAGGAAATCTGGAAGCTCTGTTTTGTTCCTTTTGAAATTATCCTGCTCCTGTTTTCCCCCACCTCCACCCCTTGTGATAAAAACACAATCCATGGGACTGTAATAACACTCTAGGCTGTAACCAGGTCACCAAAAGAATTACTATAATGGAGGGCTATCTGATATTACATCATTCTCCAAAACTTCATTTGAACAAAAGTCTTCCACTGCTACATAACAGGAACTCCCTCAGGTGAGCTGCGACAACAACTTCCTGTGCTGAGAGGTGAGGAAATTTCTGAAGCTGAGAGAAATGCAGAGCTTCCTTCCAGCAGTGGCCGTGTGATGGTTTTGGAAGAGAAGAAAACTTCCAGTTGTGACCATGAACCTTTAGCCATTCTTTATTGTTGGAGTTTTGAGTCTTTCTAGGACAGTCTTATCTCCAGCAGGATGTTGGGAATTGCAGTCCCAAAGCAAGTAGAAAGAGTGGGCCATTGGTTTGCTCTTGCCTGGATTTCATCTATCTGTTTAAAAAAATAAATTTTTATATGTGTGTGTGTCTACGCACGCACGCGTGCGCACACAAACACACACACACACACACACACAGATTTTCATGGCTACATGTATGTAGGTCTAGGTGTGTTTGGGTCTTTTCCCTTGTAAGATTAAGAGTATCCTGGCGACGTATTGGCGAGGTCCCACTCGCCATCCTTAGGCTGGTGCTTTCTGCTTCGTGCCAGAGTGAGCAAAGCTTTACACACACACACACACACACACCTAACTTAAAGTTACTAAATATTCATTCATTCATTCAATTTCTATAGCCACCCAGTTCTGTCAATGCCTCTGGATGGCTTACTTCTTTGCATAACTATTCAAAATCTTTAGGAGAAAAACCTAAGGACGCAATCAAGAATAAGACAAGACTGAACAGGAATCTGCCACCGGCCTTTGGAAGGAGAGAATAGAAAAATGCACAGTGTAAGGAAGACAGAATGGTGCAGTATCTTAAAAAAAGGGACTAGCTAGGATCCTTGAATACTAGCACTGAATGTTATGTACTCCCAACTTAACCTGTTTTATAATTTCCTCTCCCAAGAAGGTAGGATGCAAGGGAAGAAGGGCTGGTGGTAATGGAAGACGTTGGGAAGCCTGAAGAAAATGAGAATTTTGAGAGGAAAAAATTACCTGGAAGACGTATGCAATGCCCCAACGTGTCAAGGTGAACTTCAACTTTTCACAAGAACAAATAATCGGAATCACTGTTTCACCATCTGATAGTAGATATACAGTATTTATCTTTTTATTATTTCTCAGCCCATCATTATAAAGTGAAAACAGAATTGAAAATAGTTCTTTAAAAAAAGGGGTAAAATATCTGGGCTACAAAAATCCAGACAACCCATATAATGGCAGCAAAGATGTTTTCTATCTGTTGTTACTGCTATCCAGTATCCCCTCACATTCCCATTAAAGGGGATTTCAATCCAGTATATGATACAACTAGAGCATAATAGCAGTCTGAAGACAATCTATGGATATCTTCCACCTGGCCATTCTAAAGTGAGGCAGCTCCTTCCTTCCCGAGACCCCACTTCGAATCTAAATCAAATGTAATCTGTGGCTGATTTTATTCTAAGAAAATATTTTCAATTATAGAAAGGTAAAATCTTGTGAGTCTATGCTCACAACTGAGCCTCTGGAGTCCAAACCCTTAGATCAAATTGGAAAACTCTGCTGGAGGCCCTAATTTCAGTATGTGATTTCCTCAAGAAGGTCCACATGCGCTCCAGTCCACATGATCCTCTGCCTAAGTGAATGGAATTAGAACTGCAAGGCACATTTGCAAATAACTCTTCAAACACATGATAAAGCATTTAAGTGGTCCGGACAAAGAAAATCTGGAGGGCAACTACTGTAACAAAGTGGACCTGACCATCAAATTCATGTGCAAAAAGAAATGTAGACTAAACAAGAGCCAAAGGCATGGGAAGTATTACCAATTGCAATTTCTTGTAATTGTCGTGTCATTTGTTTTCTCAAGGACACTGAAGGGGAAACTGAAGAAACAGCAACTTCCTCTTTGATAAGATTTATGATAGTGATTTAAGTAATAAAATGAGCACTTATTTGCTTTTGAAGCCCTCAATGCCTTGTGAGAAGAAGTTCAAATATCAGTCGAATCCTGCTGTTTAGATGGAGGTGGTGGAGAATATTTAATCAGGAAATGCTTGTAATCTAAGTGAGAAACATTTTAGGCTTATTTTCTCACAATTCTCAAGTATGTACAGTACATTTCCAGGAAAATAAAGCAAGCAACAAAATCCAATACAACCTATCAGTCTTAAGAGTCTGAAGTACAGTAATACTTAACACCCTAAATCATTTCACATATGATGGGGTCGGGGGTGGTGTTTTTTGTTTTTTTTAAACCCTTTGCTTCTCAGAAAAGCAGCTTTTCTTCAACCTCTTAAAAATGCCTGAGATGATATCTTCTCTGCTGCTTGGCCACAGATGGAAACCATGGAAGAAGTTCAAAAGAGTGAAATGTTTCTTAATGATAGTTTATATCAGTAGTGTCAAACTCAACTTCATTGAGGGCCACATCAGGGTTGTGTTTGACCTCAGGAGGGCGGGTGTGTGTGGCCAGCTTGACATCACTCCTGTCGGGGGCGCCTGTGATGGCAGGAGTGCTCTGCCAGTGAAAACTTCCCACAAGCAGTTCAATCTCTAAACCACTGCACATGAAACGGTCCTTGCAACCATAATGAACGCTGTATCTTATCACTGTATTAGTCATTGCATTTTGTATTCTGTATTCTGTATTGTATCTGACATTGTATTATCCCTTATCCATTATTCCTTCTCCTCTCTATCCAACCTAATCTCCATAGCCTCTACAGTCTACTCTCCCGCTTTCCTAATATCCCAGAGCTAAGGGTGATCATCTAAGCATTTCACTGCACACCGTACTTTGTATAGCTGTGTATGTGAGAAATAAAATTTGAATTTGAATTTGATTTGAATTTGAAAAACAGGCTCCTGAGCTCTGTTTTCAGCTGCCATGGCCTCCTGCAACCCTGTGCCAGTGAAAACAGAGCTTGGGAGGGCTGCACACTGACAGAAGTTGCAGGAGGTAGTGGCAGCCAAAAATGGAGCTTTGGAGCCTGTTTTCACTGGCAGAAGCACCACGGGCTGATCTTTTGCTGTTTTCCAGGGTGGCCCTGCAGGCCAGATCTAAGTACCCTGTGGGCAGATCCATCCCCTGGGCCTTGAATTTGACACCCGTGCTTTATATCAACTTTGTACATAGGCTCAACTGGAAGCACTAAAGAAAATGTAACTAGGTTAAATGCTTAGCCAAGCCTCAGTGCTGAGTATATGTACATTTGCAGAGAAAAACAGAACAGTATCTTTCCCCATAGTTCATGTTTCAAATGTTCATGCCATGCAATGGCCACACTGCTTGGCAATTATGGGAACAGTAGCCCTTCATGGACAATCCCTAGTTAACCTTAGCTAATTTCTGGTTAATGTTTGAACGGGAGACAAGTAGAAACTCCTAAGACTGTAAGAACTATAAACTAGACCAAGAATTCAAAAAGACATTTCAGAGAAAGGCAATGACGAACCATTTCTGCACGGTTGGTATGAACAAGACATCCATATCCCAACTAGTAGTTGAACTCGTTTTGAGGGAGCCTTTCCTTTTGTACCCCAACAGACCCAGGAGTGCTGGAATTGGGAAAGAGGCCAAAGCCAGCTCTCTGGCAAACATTTTGGTAAAAAGATATGCACCTGTATCCACATCTATCAGGGTAGCTGTGGGAGAGAACTCACGAAACACGAATAAGTTTTGATACAAGACAGAATATAAACACTTCTCCAAAGGCCAGGAGGTTAAAGTGAGGTCAAGAAACTGCATTATTTTGTGCAGTGCAAGACAAATTGTGCTCATGTGTCCTTGCTTCTGGACAAAGAAGTGCTGATGCAAAACAGAGGAGACAGAAACTTGTTTTAGAGGACCAGGTTCTGCTACCGGGTGACACTTAAGGCAGTGCTCCAGCTGTTGACCACAGGCAAAAATTCTCCAATGACAGCTGTACCTCTGTCTTCTTGGCAAGCATAAAGCCCAGTGAGAATTAAAGCGTTTCTGCTTGTGAGATGATATAGCCTTATACTGGGCATCCATCGAAAGATGCAGAGGAGGGACAATCACCCTGATTCTTTTGCAGCTGTAAACCCCAGATCCTGGGTTTGGCTGATCTGGGAAAAGCCCTTCTGGGGGAAATAAACCACAATGGCCAGCTGGCAAATGATCTGGCTAGGGAAGCTGAAAACTGAATTAGGGGAGGGCTGGCCAAGAAAACAACAGATGTCGTGATGGTCAGAGGCTCTTTCAAAAAACCGGCAATGCAAAACCTCTTTCTAATTTGACTGGGGGTTAATAAGCGGCGTATTTCTGAATAGTCTTGCCTTGGCACCATGCAAAATTCTGAGCAATTTTCTTCCCCAAATATGATGGAAAGGCAAATTAATTGAATTATAGGCGCTAATATGCAGGAAACTGTTTAGCTCATCATTTTGTCCAGCAAGGTTTCACAGAGTAAGGGCAAAAAAATGCCCTTCTGAACATCAGCTATTTCTGTTTCTCATTTATATTGCACCTGTAAATTATTTTATCCATCACTTTATACTTCTTACAGTACGTTCCTGATCATATTATGTCTTCAGATATGATCTGTAACAAATATTGCTGTCTCTTTTGGGAGGAAAAGATTTCATCATGAAACTTTCTGCAGAGCTCCCAAAGTACAGTGATGAGAAATGAAGATTGAGATTTGCCTATTCCTTTGAGTTTTGATTGCCACATGTTCTCTTTTTATAAGATGTGACACTGGATCAGTTCTCCTTTTATTCCAGCCCAGAATGAAGCCATAATACTAACAGATTAGCTTTTATACTGTGTTACCGTGGCTAGCTTAACCGTGGTAGTTGAACAAGCCACAATAATTGGGTTGATGACCATGTAAGTCACAACCTCCCCACAAACATCCCTTAGAAGAAGATGCTAAGAATTTTACATTTTTCTATTTCTACACAAATACAGGGAAATGCTTCACCCCTAGAACTTCTGACTGCTCATAGGAAGTCATGTTATATTCCAAGCAATCCCTGAAATAGTAAAATAAGAGACCAAAGAGATTTCTAAATGCTTTCAAAAAGTGGCTAAACTGAAGAACTAAGTTATTCATTTCAGATTTTTAATCAGCAGAGGCCCGTTTAATTTGTGAAGACAATAATTATCCCCCTTTCTATTTTAGCCTCACAATGACCTGGTGAGGGAATTGAAGCTAAAAGGTAAGGCCTACGGTCATCTGGGTTCATTAAAAAAAAACTTGGTTAAATAAATAAGGCTTGTGTTATTTAAAAAAAAGCTGCATTGATGGTTCCTGATGACCATAGATGGCATGGTATACATAAGTGTGGAAGATTACAGAAAAGATTCTGCCTGGAGCACTTGTATCCTCCTATTTTAGTCATATTAGGGACTGGAGGAACACTAATGTCACTCCTGTATAATGCAAAATGGTTGACATTCAACAAACAGTTGGCTGAGGTCACCATATCTGGCCTGGTTAAAAATAATAGAGAAAAGCCACATAATCAACTTTACTTTAGAAGCCAATGCTAGGGGAATTGTTATCCATTGTCAGGAAGCACAAATGCGATAGGCATTAGAAAGGAATATTTTTTCCTTGAAACGGGCAATTATATTTGTTCGGATGTGTTATATATTCACCTAACTCTACGGAGTTTACATCCTTCACTGTATGTTAAGGATTTCATCCCGAAGTTCACACAACAGACCCTGATGCTTGGTCCTCTTTTCTTGACAGATCAATACTGAAGAGAATAAACATGGCCTCAACTTTGAAGACGTGTAGTTTATGAAGATCAACTGTGGTAAACGAATGCTTCTGATTTGTAAAGAGTTGCCAGTTTGGCCCTCTGTTTTTCATGTTAGATGTTATAGATGAGCAAAGAAGAAATAACAGCACATATAAGTCAATTCCAAGGAGGTTATCATTAGATGATTTCTTCTTCTCACTCTTTCTATTTTCTTTCTTTGTCTTTTTGTCTCCTTCATCAGTCTGGATCAGAATACCCAGCCAAACCAGGGAGAACAGGCTTCATATTCCAGATCCCAGATGCCAATATGTGGCGGCATCTGGTTCATTGGCAGGCATCACAGACAGTTGTGCTGGCTGCTTTTGAGCCTGTCATGTGGTTTATTTTGCTGTTAGGCACACTGATTCTTTGAGACTGTGGTCCCTGACTGAGGGAACAAAGGAAGGAAGGAGGTGGAGGGAATGCATGTATTAAAGATGCAAGTTACAAGCTCAGGTGATTGTTGCTGAATGCTTTACCTGTATTTGTTCTGCTGGATGTTTCATCCTGATGTTTCTTTTGCAACCTTCTCTTATTGTGCAATTACAGTTTTTGGGTGCCTTAAGGGATGGAACTCCTTGAAAGAAAAATACAGATACTTTAAAAGTCATGAATATAATTCTTTCCTTAGGGAGCATGTGTGTGTGTGTGTGTGTGTTCTACCAACTTGCTTTAGGAATGAGAAATATCCATTGAAGAACAGCAGCAGCAGCAGCAGCAACAAGATGATGATGAAGATAATAATGATGATGATGATACAGACTTAAAAGCAGCTTGTTCATATATTCAGAGAGGGATGAGACTGAAGTAACAGAGATAAATCTTTTGTTGGATGACATACACTTTTCCCTTGAAACAGTGGCATTTAAATTTCTATGACCCAGCTGGATCCAAAGAAGGTACTTATGAAAATTGGGGACAGGGTTTTATGGCACAAATCAGAAATGCCATAGCTTTAGGGGCTTTCTGATGGAAGTGGGGGTACTTTTCCTTTGCTTTGTTCAAGTCTTGGCTGCTTAAAGAGCTGCTCTGAACAATAACATAGCAAGGACTACTGAGGGACGCTTTTAAGGTTACATGCAGGAAGCTAGGAAAAAGAAAATGAATTTATTTAACAGATTTTTTTGAGAGGGAGAGATCTTACTCTATTACTGCCAAGTGTTGGATATTAGTTCATAGAATAAAAACATTTTACTCTTTATTCCTTCAGATTATATTACTATTATTCCAGATTACTGTATATTCAATAGTGCACTATCAATAAATAGATTCAAAAATCAATGCACTTTTTTCAGACATATATTTATTCTTCCATCATAAATCCCCAAGGGAAAAAAATTCTTCAGAAGTAGAACAGGGGCTGCCTGGTTAGGTTGCACCACATCAGATTATTGAGTGGATAATGTCATTATAAATGCAATCACAAGAGGGCACCTGGCTTAATTTTAGTTGAATGATATTAAAGATTTTCTGAATCTGTTCTTTTATGTTAAAATAATGTTCTTGTCTGCCATATCAATCATTATCTTCTGTTGTAATATAGCGCGGAACCACAATCAAACCCACTAAGAACTGTAGTGGTGCTGACGTATTTGCAGAGCATAAAGTTAGGAAAGTTTAATTAGGATCTCTGGCTAATGGCTGTCAAAGTTTGGAGTGAGAAAGCAAGGAAATTGGATTTAAACTTTATAAAAGAAAAAATAACAACAAACACAAATTTTCGAGGTGCATTTCCTGTCTATGATATACAAAATACATTTAACTGTTCAGAGAGCATAGGGAGATTAGTAGGCATAAACTAATCTCCAAATAAATCCTTGGCAATGGTTTTATTTATTTAT
>JAEANM010005213.1:0-19860 GCA_017656035.1 Myanophis thanlyinensis
ACCTAGACCTGCATATATATATACACACACACACACTGTCATAATTTGGTAATGTTATACATAAATTAGTTTTTGCTGACATATACAGTAAATTTTCAAATCTTATGATCTTCAAAAATAATACATGAGATATAGATTAGTTACTCAAAATGTTTGCTGGGAAAATGCTATCATACTATACTGTTTGGAGCATAAATTATAAAAACATGCAATTAGAATGAAGCTTTTATTAGGTTCTAATTTTAAATATAGTTTATGTTTGAAAACGGTAACATTACACTTTGCTTTTATCATAAAAATAGACTTGTTGGCTTTAGCCTGTTCCTTGTTAGATTACGTTTCAGTATTTAGTTATAATCTCTATTTTTATCAAGAATCTTCTACTTAAATGTATTTATAACCAGTAGTAATTTTTCCTGAATCTTCTTACATCCCGCTCTGTTAGAATGAATGAATAAATACCTATATACAAGGGGATCATTGCTGTTAAACTAATAGTTTGTTAGTTTTTCAACAATTACTCTTGATTATCTATGTGAAATTCACCTGTTCTAGTGTAGAATATGTAAGCCTTTACTTTTACCTAAGTCCACAGAAAGGACTTATGTGCCAATGCACAGCATTAATAGTTAAGAACAGTGTTGGAATGTGTTGCAATGGCATATTATTAATAAAGCTAAATGTAACTTGATCCAGACATCAGATGGGAGTTTGGGGAAACAGATGTCATTGCTAATGTTTGCTCTTTGTAGACTACATAAATCACTTAAGTAAGAATGGCTCTCTAAAGGAGAACAAATCCACTTTTTAGAAAGTGCTTTAAATATTCATGTTAATTTTATTTGGGAACTAAGCATTCCTCTATATAAAATAATTCAATTGTCTCTTAACCTAAATATTCTTATTTTTATTGTGCTTATGAAGACAGTTGGACAGCCATTACTGTTATGTGCATTATGTTTGCAGGTTCATCGGTTGGTGGTTGTGAATGAAACTGATACTATTGTTGGTATCATCTCCCTCTCTGACATCCTCCAAGCATTAGTGCTTACGCCAACAGGTATGAGTTCCACATTTAACTAGTAAGCATTTTCTCTAGCAACACAAGTATTTTACATTGCTTTTATCTTTGTAACAACTCCTAAAACATAAGCTATGAAAGGACTCCCCATTGAAGGCAATGAATGAGGATATTTTTATGCAGTGCCTCTCAAATGTAATAATTCACTTTAAACCAGCATATTCTTTAGATACAATCCTCCAGCTTCAAAAAAATCCTTAAAACGTGGTTCAGATGCAGTTACAGTAGGAATCTCATTTCCTATTTCTAATCGGCTGAGTTCTAGGTTTAGAATCCAGTGATCCTCCAGTGGTTAAGACACCAGGCTAGATACCAGGTGAGTTCTAGTCCTGCCTTAGGCATGAAAACCAACTAGGTGACTTTGGACCAATCACTCTCTCAGCCCAGCTCACTTCACAGGGCTGCTGTGGGGAAAATAGGAGGAGGAATGAGTATTAGGTAAGTTTATTTTTATTTATTTATTTATTCAGTTTATATGTCACCCACTTCACAGTTGAGCAATCTTGATATTTCGCACCTTGACTTATTTATAAACTTATAAGAAAGGTAGGATTTAAAAAATCTTTAAAAATAATATTATGGGTGAGTATGTTCTTACGTGTAGTTTGTACACTGAGATTTCTTAAACATTACTAGAACAAGGAAATGATTATTGTTGTTATGTACATTTGACATTTACAGAGTCCTGATTCAGTCTCAACAGAAAAGTTTAAAATAAATGAAAGACACTAATATATTAGTTGCACTAGAAATTTAGAAGTATATTGTAAACTTAGAAATATTCCAGTTGATTTCAGTTTGCATAAAATATTTTTGACACGGATTTTGAAGTAAATTAAGAAGTTTGAAGTGGATGTTGTAATCCATTATGTGTATATACAGAGGCCTGGCATATATACAGTGCATTCAGATAGTATTCAGACCCCCTTCAGGCTCTACAGTTGCTGAAATTCATTTTTTTTTTTTCAAATTAATCTACACTCAATACCTCATAATGCCAAAGTGAAATAGAAGTTTAGAAATGTCTATAAATTTATTAAAAAGAAAAAGCTGAAATATCACATTGGCATAAGTATTAAGATCTTTCACTCAGTACTTTGTTGAAGCACTTTGGTAGCAATTACAAATTCGGGTCTTTTTGGGTATGACACAACAAGCTTTGCACACCTGGATTGGGGGATTTTCTGCCATTGTTCTTTGTAAATCTTCTCAAGATCAGTCAGGTTGGATGGTGACCATTGGTGACAGCCACTTTCAGATCCCTCCAGAGATGTTCAATAGGGTTCAAGTCAAGGTTTTGGCTGGGGCACTCTAGGATGTTCACAGTTGTCCCGAAGCCACTTCTGTGTGGTCTTGACTATGTTCTTAGGATCATTGTCATGTTGGAAAGTGAACCTTCGGCCCAGTCTGAAATCCTGAGCACTGTGGAACAGGTTTTCATTGAGGATATCCCTGTACTATGCTCCATTCAACTTTCCCTTAATCCTGAGCAGTCTCCCAGTCCCTGCTGCTGAAAAATACCCCCACAGCCTGATATTGCCACCACCTTGCTTCACTATTGGGATGGTATTGGGCAGGTGATGAGCGGTGCCTGGTTTCCTCCAGATATAATATTTAGAATTGAGGCCAAACTGTTCAATCTTGGTTTCATCAGGCCAGAGAATCTTGTTCCTCACAGTCTGAGAGACTTTCAGGTGCTTTTTTGCAAACTCCAAGCAGCCTTACCTATATTTTGCACTGAGGAGAGGCTTCCATTTAGCCATTGCCATAAAACCCCGATTGGTTGAGGGCTGCAGTGGTGGTTGTCCTTCTGGAACCTCTGTCCCATCTCCACACAGGATCTCTGGAGCTGAGTCAGTGACCATCGGGTTTTTGGTCACCTTTCTAAGGCTCTTCTCCTTGATTGGGTAACCAGCTCTTGGAAGAGACCCGATTATGTCACACTTCTTCCGTTTGCAAATTATGGGAGCCACTGTGCTCTTAGGAACCTTCAGTGCAGCAGAAATTTTATTGTAGCCTTTCCCAGATCTGTACCTTGACATAATCTTATCTCTGAGCTCTGCAGGAAGTTCCTATGTCCAATCAATTTAACTGTAGGTCGACTCCAAATCAAGGTGTAGAAACACATCAGCAATGATCGAGAGAAACGGGAGGCACCTGAGCTAAATTTCAAGTGTTATTGTAAAGGGTTTGAATGCCAGTGAGCTATTTCAATTTTTTCCTTTTAATAAATTTATAGATATTTCTACATTTCTGTTTTCGCTTTGTCCTTATGGGATACTGAGTGTAGATTAATGAGGAAAAAAATGAATTTTGACAACTGTAGAATCAGGCAGTAGCATAACAAAATTTACAAAAATGAAGGATGTCTGAATAGTTTCTAATGTATATAAGCCTTTATATAGGAAGAGTAAAAATGTGAATGGCACTGGGCTGAACTAGACAATGCTACACCTAATCCATCGGTGCAGAGATCCTTAGCCCTGTGATGTAAGCATAGCATTATCTTGAAATGGGCTCGGATTTTGATAGATGCAATTTGTATTTCTTACAGGGAATAGCATGAGAAACTAATTTTATGAAGTACTATAGGAATAAAAAAAGAGGAGAAATAATCCTAAAAAACATAATACACTACAAGAGAAATACATTTTAAGGGAAACCATGAGAAGGCAAGCTATACATGGAAAAATACACACTTGCTGTACAGAGATGCCAGAGATTTATCTATTTGCTATTTATTAACAGGCGCACGGCAAAAGGAGAGTGGAACTGAATGACTGCTTTGGACAGAACCACCTTGGAAAGAAAAATTTGAATAAAGTGGCTGGGTCATCTTTGCCTCAAGAACATTGATGGCAATAGAGAAGAGTCAAGTGATGATGAGAATGTGTGTGTATTAGGCTAAGTGATGGATAGTCTATTATTTCCCAGTGACTGTCACAAAACAAGCAGCATGACAAAAAGCTTCTGTATTCAATGCAGGCTTGCATTTCAACATGTTTGCCAAAAGATTTCACCTGATGTCCATCTCAAATGCACTGGAAAAGAATAGCATTTAATGTTATGTTTTAATCTGATGCAAGTCACTGGTCAGCAACAGATCTCCGACATAAGGCAAGTGTATGGCATTCATATCAGAGTGCCTTATGTCAAAAAGCCAACAATATGTCATCACTGTTGCCCATCATAGTAAAAGAATGTGCTCTGTGAAACAAGGCACTGTATTTGAAAATTCAAGTCGCTAAGCCTAAAACCAAATCAATTTCAGTTATCATTAGATTTGTTCTAAAAGCTGTAATTTAAATATCGGTAGATTACTTTAAACTTTAATTACAACTGTGTGTTTCTAAATGTTACATTCTTAACAGAGATGATAAAACTGATTAAAAGCAGCTTTATTTATTTTTATTTCTGCAATTTTTACACATCTTTGGTGGATAGTTAAACTTCACCATATTCATTAATAAAGCATTGATTCATATGTAAGAAGCAAATCTCTCATTACTGAAACAGGTGATAGAAGTAATCTTTACCGATGCATTACACTGCATTGAAAAATTGTTAAATGTATTGCTACCCAACATGATTTGTTTGTCCACAAAAGAGAAATCATAAGTGGTATCCTAAATGAATAAAGTATGTTGAGTTTAAATTGCCAGAAGGTAAGATAGTGCTAGAAATTTACTACTAAACTCTCTTTCCTATAAGCTTTAACTGGACGAAATGATGCATCGTAGGACAATTTTTGAATGAAGGTATCTCAAATGGCCTAATTTACAGAAACTGTTCAAAATCTGGAATCCATGATTCATGAGGGAATGAGATTAGGGAAAGTTGTGGCTTCTTCAGCTCTGGTCACATGATGCTCATTTTGAACAGTTCTCTGAAATCTATGATCGTTTCCCAGTTACTTTAATATTCCTGGTGTTTAAAAAAATCAGAAAATTTGAAGCCCAAAACACATGGAAGCCCAAATTTATCTGCAGGGTTCATAATCTTTTTAAAATTATCAGTCCTATTGCATTTTTCTAAAATGTTGAATAAGGGAAATTTCACATTGCCTAACTGCATATTGTTAACAGCCTCTTGAAAGGCAGGCAGATTTCAGACAGAGTTAAAGCTTGCTTCATTTTGTTGAACAGATGCTCAGCTTTTAGATTAACTATTAAAATTATACAGACTAAATGTGTACACTGATGGAAGAAAACAATCTGGGAAAAACACTCATCTGCCCTGTTTGACCATGCTCTCTTTAAATAAAAGCAGAATTCAAATTGAGGTGTGCAGATTTGCTGGTGAGAACATTTTATTCCACAATGTAATCTTTTTCATAGGAGAATTCTTCAAGCTCTTTTGCACTTGCCCAACTCCAACATTCCTTTCTCAGGGTATGATGACCTGAAGCGAGCACAGCATTCAACTTGTCAACTATTCTGTTTCTGCTCCTTTCCTCATGACACCAATCATTTGCCATTGCTTTTTTCTCCAGCAAGCATCACTTTCTTGGTCATTCACCAATAACTCAGCAAATATGTATGTAACTTTTTTTTCCTGTACTGTTAACTACTTTTGCCATTTTCATGCCCATTCTAGGCAAATCCTTCATTGCAGATCTCTTCATTGTCTCCTTTAAAAAAATATAGTACCTTGCTATCAGTACAAACAATGCCTGAAATTTTTTAGGCTGATGTCTTTCAAGTTTATCCTCTATATGGTTGGATAATTTCAAACATTACATAAATCTGGCAAGTGCTAAAAATGTAATATTATGCTGCAATATTCCTCAACCTTGATAGTTTTCATATTGTGGACTTCAGTTCCCAGCATTCTTTGGGAGGCTGGCAAGGGAATTCTGGTAGTTGCAAGTCCACAATATCTTAAAGTCACCAAGATTGAGAAATTTGAATTTACAATTAAGCAGAAACTAATCCCAGCAACATATTCAAACGTGATTGCATTTTCAACACCTGAATGGTTCATTTATTGAATCAAGACTGAAAATATGTTTTTTATCAACAGAGCCTACATTTTTACTCCCTCTGGCGTGTACACTCAAGATAAAATACACACCCGCATGCAGGAAGGAGAAAGGTTGTAAAACTGCCATTATGAAAAGAAACAGGAGGAGAAGCAGGGTCGGTTTATGAAAGGGTCGCAGCCGGATTAAACTTCCCGGTTTGCTGAATCTCTGCCTGCCAGCTGCGTTCTGTCTACTCTGCGTTGCACCTGCTCCGGCTTCAGCTGCTAATTGCGCATGCGCCTGGGTTTTGTTTTTGTTTTTTTTTAAACTGATGGAACTACTGAGCTGAGTGTGCAACTCGCCGAGCAGAAAAATCCAATGCGATGGCCACTGAGGGAAGAAAAGCAGCTGCATCCTTCTGTATGTAGACCCCTGCAAGCCGGATCAAGGGGAATCCCCTCCGTCCTCAGCATCTTCTTGACGCTGGCCTGCACATGGAACCACCGCTAGATGGCAGTAGAGCGGTTTGGAAACTAACCTCTGGCTATGGACGAGAGAAAAGTATGTGCTTACACATAGAGGAAGAAAATAGAGAAATTGGGCTACCTACAGAGACTGGATGCAAAGGAAGAGACATACATGTAGCCAGCCATATTCTTACTGCTGTTTATTTCCTTTTGTCCAGTGTTTCTCAACCTTGATGGCTTGAAGATATGTGGACAAACTCTCAAGAGTTCTCCAGCAGCAGATTGCCTGGGGGTTTCTGGGAATTGAAGTCCACGTATCTTAACATTGCTACAGTTGAGAAACACTGGTCTAAAGATAGACAAGTATATTACCCAGCACAGAACATTGCAAATAATATTGCTTCAACTGTATCTACAGGAAGAAGATCAAAATCTGCAAGTTGGTGCTGTGTTGAGACCCAGGACTCTTGCAAATTTTGACCCTGCTCTGTCCCTGGAATTTTGATCTGATCAGCTGGAATTTCTACAGCTCTACAGATCTTATAAGCATTCTGATTTTGCAGGGGCATGACCCCTAATTCTATTCCAGGGTCTCATAGGTTATGGTCAAGATGATGGTCACAATGGTACAATTAAAGCTCCTCTGATCTTTACATGCATTTTTTTAATCCGCATGTGCAGAGCTTTGATTGCTCTATTTTGACTGACATCTTGATTTTTTTGACAGTATCTCGCAGGCACTTCTTGCTCACAATGATTATTTCTCCACTGTCCTCAAAGATGTGCATCAACCTCTTCATGCAGCTTGCCTCTTTCTGTGTGCATTGATAGGAATATATTCCTAACCTCTGCAGTCCATGTGTCATAACAACAGGAACTAGGATCTTTACTATTGGAGAAAGCCTCTGGTTGCTCACAGAAACTTGAAAATGGCCCTTTAATTTTTTACCCAAAGAAAGTACCAACTGCTATTACATCCATCTGGCCCACCAGGGATAGAAAAGCAAGGTATATTACTGGTCCCATTGATCAGGTGTGTACCTCTGGTGGTGCCACAAAAAAGGGCGTTCTCAATGATGGCCCTTTCTCTATGGAAGATCATTGTACCTGCAGAACAGTTGGCTCCCACAGTGTTTATTTGCTTATTTATCTTACAATATTAAAAAGATAAAACTATATGAATAAAATATAAAAATATAATAAACTTTTGTTCTTTTTCCAAAAGGAAAGGAAACCCTAAAATGTGGTTTGGTTAGTACTAGAGACCATGTATAGAGATGAAACCAAATAAGCAGTTGGTTAAATTGCGTGGCTGCTGCTTGGGTGGGGTGCAATTTTTAACAGGCTTTTATATTGTGATTTTTAATGTAAACTATTTGGAATCATTTATGTATGAGTTGCATGGCCATATAAATTTGTTTAATTAATTAGATTAGATATTGTAATACCTTTGTGGTGGATGTAGAAGACGACCAGGTGGAGGGCAGGGTCAAATTTATCATCATTCTGGAATCTCTCTGACCCTGAAAGAGACCTAAGCCCAGCCACCCTTGAGGTTTGTTGAAACTTATCTGGCGCCAATTTGCCTTGACTGTTAGTACATCAGATTCTTGTGTATAGTTGCATGAAATAAACTCCCAAAGCTTTTGAACTCTATCCTGGTTCCTGGTTTCTTGTGCCTGATAGTGGATGCATTAATGTCATTGGTTGGTCTCTGCACCTCTGTACTAAATAATGGAGAATAACTCATTCTCCATTATTTTGTCCACATTGTTCCAGTCTCTGGACTTTTAGCCACTTTCCAGACAAAAGATTCTGAAGTGTTTAAAAAGAACTGTTTCTGGGAAGCAGGCTGAGAAGTTACAAGCAGTCCAGCCTTTTTTCAGGCTTTGCATCTGCCGTAAAGTCAACACTAGACTCACCAATCTCTGCTTTCCCGACATCATCACTGTAGTACAATCCAAGTGACATTTTGAAGCAGCCTTACTTCACAGGAAATGGAGAACAATTTACAGTGCAGTGATTTTGAACAAATGTTTCTTTCTCCACCCCCCTCTTCTGACATTTTGCTCAGAATGCTGTTTGCTTAAAGGCCGGCCAAGAGAGAACGTGTATGTTTTCACTGTGATGTGCTGTTAACAAGGGCACAGAATGCACGGGGGTTTGTTCAGGGAACCGGACTTTAAGAGCACTTGAGGGCTGCGCCTAACCTTTTCTTTTACCTGGGATACATTCCTGATTGCACACTTCAGTAGAAGCATTCCTACTCTCCAAAAAGAGCATCTCATAACGTAAGACATCTCTGAGCTGACTTATGAGTAAATGAAGCAGAATTGTTGGGAAGCACAGTACATGTAAATCCTTAACTTACAACCATTCATTTAGTAATTGTTCAAAGTTACAATGGCACTGGAAAAAGTGACTTAGATCTCGTCCTCACACTAACATCCATTGCAGCATCTCCACGTTCACATGACCAAAATTCTGGCACTAAGCAACCAGCAGTGCCCCAGAGTTGCATGTTTGTCATTTGCAACCTTCCCAGACAGTTTCCAACAAACAAAGTCAATGGGGGGGAAATTCCCTTAACAACCACATGATTCAGTTAATGATGCCAGCAATTCACTTAACAATTATGGCTTTAAAAAGTTGTAAAATGATGTAACGCATTGTACAATAATCTTGCTTACCAATAGAAATTCTGATCCCACTTTTAGTCATAAATAGTCCTTATCTGTAATGGGCTCCCTGTGTTTCAGTTACTGTTTTCCCAGTCAAATCTGCAAATAGAAAGCAATGCTATTCTGCTTCTTTCCTCAAGGAACTTTTTAGAACCAATAACTTGTTCCTAATTGAATACAACTACCAAAAATCCTAGGTTACAGAATATCTTAAAGTTACACCAACTATAGTCAGTCTTAATATAAGCTTAATGTATACCAAGCTTTACTACTGTGAAATTTGCTTCATTCTAATAAAATTTCATAAAAAGAAAATTCTGCTTTTATTCTGGGGATTTGGAGTTTGCTTTTCCAAGGAAAAGCAAGCCTTCATCCTGAAGAGAAACATTTTCAAATTGAAACAAATGGGAAGGTCTTCAAAGAAAAACCAGAAAGTCCAGTTGCCTCTTAGAAAAAGCACCTTTGGGACAAACATTGGTGAGTCTAGTGTTGACTTTATAGCAGATGATTGAGAATCTCCATAGACATCAAATGGGAACATTTCCACCATACTTTAAAGCTCTTTTTGTTACCTTGTTTTGTGGACTTCAATTCCCAGAATTCCACAGCCAACTCAGCAACTTTTTAAAATGAGCAAGTTGCAACTCCCCAAAAGTTTCAGCAAGCATATAGCTGGGAAATTCTTGAAGTTCACACATCTTAAAGTTGTCAAGGTTGAGAAATACTAGTTTAAACTGAAAATAAGGCATAACAAAAACCACCACTATTCAGTCTTCTTTAGGAAAGAGGCTCTCAGGCGGCGCCTCCATTTCCCCGCGAACTCCAGCAGCCCCGCCCACCGTTCGCATTGTGAACATTTTGACGAGTCCTGCATGGAAGCATGCATGTGCGGCATACACGCCCTTCTGTCCTCGCGCAACCCCGCCCTGCCGCCGCTTACCAATCAAAAGGCAGCATCCTTTCCGACCCCGCCCTTCTCGTACCTCTGCGGCCAATAGCTGAAGCATCGAGGAAAAAAATCAATAGCGAGAGGGTGGGGAGCGTGCATCCCACGAGCGCGAGGAGGAGGAAGGAGAGGAGGCGGGACCCCAGCCGTTGGGCGGAGCAATCTTCCGAGAGCAATGACGCCGCGAAATTTCCAGGGCCAGCCAACGCCTCTGGTCAGCGAATGGGCGGAGCCGTCGCCCTCTTCTCCCCGCCCCCTTCCGGGGGCGTCCCCACGCCGGGGGGATCCCGGGCAGGCAAACGGGGCGTGGAAGCGCAAGTGCGCGCGCGCGGGGGCGGGGCGAGGCGAGGAGGATGGCGGTTGTCGTCACATGAACTAAAAAGCCGCCGCCGCCGTCGCGTCCCTCAGACAGTCCTCACGGGAGTCCCGCGCAGGTCACCACCACCGCCACCGCCCGCCCGCCAGCCAGCCAGACAGCCAGCCGAGCCTCCGCGCCGCCCGCTCCTCTCTCCTGCTCGGCCGTCGCCGCCGCCTCCTCTGCCGCCACCGCAGCCCTTGATGCAGTTGGGTGCTCGGCGGGGAAAAGATGCCACCGTCCAAGTCCCGTAAGATCGCCATCCTGGGCTACCGGAGCGTCGGTGAGTCCCGCCCTGAGGCGGCCGCGGTGCTCGGCGGGCTCTGTCCTCGCGTCACCCGGCGGCGGAGGGGCAGCGGGGCGGGCGAGGCCTTCCCGTCCGATCCCGGCGCTGGCAGGTGCGGAGGAGCGCGCCGAGGAACCTGCCGGGCCTCTCCCGCACTGCCGGCCGGGCTGCCCCGGGGGAGCCTCCGACGAGCCACTGTGGCCCATCGGGCTCTGCCGCCGCCGCCGCCGCCTCCCCCGCCCGATCCAGGTTTGCATTTCCCGCCTCGGCAGAGCCAATTCGAAGGGCCTTCCTGGGCGGGAGGCGATCGCCGAGAGATGCTCGTTCCGCTTCCCCGGAAGGCGCCGCCCGGGCTCTCGGTCGCCCCGCGGGGCTTCAGGCCGGCGCCCCGATCTCGCCCCCCGGGTGTCGGCGGCGTTGGGAGGAGGGGGTGTGGGGTCGGCGGAGACGCCTCTTCCCGCCCACCACGGCCCCGGCCGGGTGGGAGTCTGCGAAGGGCCGGTCCGCGCTCCGCCACTTTCGCCGCCTCCCCCAACGCCCGGCTGCCTTTTATGGCCGCCGTAAAAACTTTGGGCTGAGTTGGGGTGGGAGTCACCGGCCCTTTCGGTGGGGATTGTGCAAACGGCGGGGAAAAGGTTAACGCGGGTTACGCAACCTTTTGTTTTGCTTCCTCAAATTACCACACAGGCTTTTTGTTTTGTTTTGTGTGTGTGTGTGTGTGTGTGTCAAGGTGGTTTGGGCTTTTTGCCCCCCCCCCCTTTTTTTTTAGGTAGTAAAAATTAAGGTGATGCTGTGAGCCGGATGAGGATTAAAACACTACCTTGAGTTTCACAGGGAAATAAATGTAAACCAAAGGTGACTTTTAAGATGTAATGTTCATTCAGCCTTGTAAGTTCAGCAGGTGTGCTTGGAGTAAAAGTTTTCTTTTGGTTCTGTAGTAATTATAAATGCAGGATGTGTGCCACAAAAGTGAAAGTGATACCTTAGGAAAGCTATTTCCACTTTTCCAGCACCAATCCCATCCATGAGGAAGACCACTTGTGCACTCTGCTTCTTGGATTAAATTTGGACAGTTTCTCTCTTTCTCCTTTTTGTCTTTCTTCCCCCCCTTCTCTCTCTCTCTACCTCTTCACCACTTCTGTCTGTCTCCTGTACCTTTTCCTATCTTCAGATCTTTGTAAGCCATCTGGAACCTTCTCCGAAGGGGCAAGGAAATGAAAAGTCAAGATGGAGAGGATGGCCCACGTGTTCTAAAACCCACTCTTTACTATTGAAGTTGCCTATGCTTTAATGTGTATTAATGACCTACAAGGACCTCTTGTTCCTCATACTTCTTAAGTACTTCATTCCCATTATCTTCAATTTCCTTCTATGTTACTCCAGACATTTATTCCCACAGCTCTCTTCCCATCAGTGGCAGAATGATGCTATTCTAGACAGCCATCTTTTCTTGCCACACACCACCTTCTGCCTACTTTTCCTTCTACCCCCATTTCCTTGGCCTACATTTTCTCCCATTTTGTTGCAAGTATTTTAGGGGTATTTGTCCATGATTGTATAAGGACTCCTGCCTTGGGCCTCCAAGGGCGCTTCCAGCTCTATGATTCTCTCCCCCCCCCCACACACACACACATACACACCACCAATTTCATCTCCATTGTCACCTGCTTGCTCTGAGTTCTGAAGTTGAATGAGGCTGTATTGTCCCTTGAATTACACAGATAAATAATGCTGTGAGTAAAGCTGTATACAACTGTAGAAATCAAGGTATCTAATTCAGGAAGACTAGGTATTCCCAAATTTGCTTTCAGAATGCTAATTTTCAGATCAAAAAGCAATGAGGCACATTTTGTATTCCCAATTTTTTGTGGTCTTTGTAATTCTCTAGGATTCTCAGGGTTGAAAACTGTCCAGAATGGCCTCCTGCTTAAAATTAGGTTCCCCCTAATTCTGGCCCCCTTCTGGAAAAAAGTGAAGACTGAGCTCTTTTGGAGGACATTGGGAGGGGGAGTGTGTGTGTGAGATGTCAAATGGATGGGTTATATGTGTTTTATGTTTTCATTTTTTGGGTTCTTTTATTATCTCGCTATCATGTTTTATAAATAGTTGAGAGTCAAATTAAATTGCAAAGGCTAAATAACATTTTAATCAATTAATAAACAATAAACTATTACATGCAGTGGTCCTTGAATTATAGGATTGTTATGGTTTGATGTCTGTGTTTTGACTTTTCTCCAGGAACTTCAAGGCAACATAATTAGTTCTTCACCTCCAACCTCAATGTTATTCCTGCAATAATCTCAAGCAGTAGAGAGTAACTAGTACAAATTACCTAATGAATTTCTTTTCTGACTGAATGGGAATTTGAACTTGACCCATGGCTCTAATCTTCTACCAGGACTCATCTCTAGTTAATTTTCTTCACCACCTGATTGAGGCTTACTTGGGTGACCACCAGGAAGAGTAATGTAGTAGAGGCAGACTAGTTCCCTTGTGTAGTAAAAAAAACCCTCTCTGGATATTTCTAGAAAGTCTGCAGAAAGCAAGCTCAACTAGGTAGAAAGTTTGTGTTTATTTTGCAGTCCCATACAAACTCCTAATTGCTACTGATAAACTAAATGCTGAATCACAAGGAAAATTAAGAACAGTAGACTAGAACAAAGCCCTCTCAAATTATTTGACAATAATGAGATTTGCTGAACATGGAATGTGAAGTTGTTCCTGAGGAAAAGTTCCTTTTTCTAACAGCTGAAAGCAGACTGAAGCTTTCTTAGGAATTACGAAGACTTTGCAATTTGTGTTGTTTCTCATTATTTCCACTAACTGGCATAACAAGTAAATATAGATTAACTTGTTCTATGCATGCATAGTTTCTTTACTGGCTGTTGCATTTAAACATGCAGTTGACAGATCATACTGAGTGATCATACTAATGTAGACTTTTTTGCATTGAAAAAATGTGATCACTTAATTACTGTTAGTGACCTCAAAGCTTTTCCTGGTAATTGCATTTGTGAATGATTTTTAAGGAAGAGCTCGTTCTAAGAATCCTGTGAGACTGTTGATAATATTCAGGAATAAACTAATGATTAGTTAGAGTGGATGTTCAATCTTATTCAGATAAATGTGTTAATTTAAAAAATATTGGTTGAGGTGCACAGAATATAAAAGTCAGTTGTTTTAGGACTGGAAAACACTACATGGTTAAAGACTTATTAGAGAGATTTTGTAGACATCAACTTACAAAACCAAGTATAAGTGACAATTACATGCTATTTTTTCATGTATTGTAGAGCATATTGTTAAGGAGTTATATTTGGCTGTAATCTCTTCTGATGCTTAGGCCTGGTTCAATATTTGGTTTGCCACAAGTGAAATAACTGGATGCTTAATGAAGTTCTCATAACATAAATCATACAGTTTTCCAGTTTTACTGAACACTATAAAATGCTCTTTTATGTAACTTATTTACTTTTTACTCCCAAGAGGGAATCATTGTATTCTACCCAGATGATTACAAGCTAACTGAATCTACTTTAAAGATGTATTATCTGCTCCCCCCTCCCTTGCCTTTAAAGGCTTTAAAGAACTTACAACATGGAGCCATTGACATTCTTTACATATTTGTTCTATTGTAAACAGAGTGATGTTAAAGAACAAGGTGAATCAGAATAGATTCAAAGTCCAGCCAGGTACATAGGCTTGGGCCTCAACATCTACAATATGTACTATGGGAGGGTTGCATAATAATGAGTTAATGTAATCAAGCAATTTCCATGCAAACTAAAGAGAAAGTATCAAAGATAAAGTGATTAGCACTGCCACTGTAAGCTTTGGTGTGTGTTTACTATATAATATAGAAATGTAACAGGTAATTCAGTCAGAATAATTTATATTGTATTCCTACATTGGGTTTAGTGGCCTAAACATTTTCAGAGGCACTTTTCTGGCATTTCTCTTCCATTTGTATTAATTTTGTCTTGTAGCATGTTTATTTTTGACTATGAGGGTGAATCCCAAGGACTTGCAGGGAAATAAGTATTCAAGAATTACCTGTAAAGTGAAGCTGTATTTTTTTTATTTGTTATAAGCAGACAAGTAACTTCAACGTACTCATACCCTGCCAAAAAGTAGAGATTTCCTGTTTGAAGTAGATTCAATTATTTTATTAATATCTACAAAATAATTACTAAGTCCTATTGTATATTATTCTGAAACAATATATATGTTGTAGAGACAAGGCACTTGAGCTATTATAAAAGAGTCATTATTCTAGTCTTCCTTTTCTTAGTCTTCTTTCTCTAATGGGAATGTAGAGAACCAGTGGTTAAGTAGTTTGAGACTCTGTTAAGTGCTTTTTAAATGACCAATCAGCATTTTCCAGCTCAGTCTACCTCAAAAGTTTCTCATGGGGATAAAATGTGGGAAGATCTCTATGTGTTCTCTTTCAGGTCCACAGGAACGGTCGATAAAAATGTAATTCTGTACAATAATAAGAATCAAAAGTATGCAGTCTTAGTGAAATAGATAGGCAATTTCTGTTTTGGTGTGACAATAGCTGTCATGGGAGGGGAGTCAGACTTTCAGTTGAAAATTATATATAATAAAGCTATATCTAAGACCTTCTGTATGCTTACTTGTTTTCCAGTTCTTTCTCTCCCTTTTCTCTCTTCCCATTTTTGCTCTACAAGGACACAAAGAGATGTAACCTGAAATGGAAAAAAGGGAATAAAGCGACATGTGAAAATTGGAAAAAAAAAAATCAACTGGCTTTAAATAAACACCAGAATTTGTGTTGTCTGTAGTCCTTGACTTACGACAACAATTGAGTCCAACATTTTTGTTGCTAAGCAAGAGAGTTCTTAAGTGAGTTTTGCCCCATTTTGCAACCTTTCTTGCTACAGTTAAGTGAACCACAGCAGTTAAGTTAATAAATGAATCTGGCTTCCCACTAACTTTGCTTGCTGGAAGGTCTCAGAAATTGACCATGTGACCATCATAAATATGAGTCAGTTGCCAAAGATCCAAATTTTGACATGTGATGATGGGGATTCAACAATGATTGTCATAAGTCACCTTTTCAGTGCCTTTGTAACTTTAAATAGTTGTAAGTTGAGGACTATCTGTATTCAGGCATTATGGAGAGAAATTACTGTATTTTTCGTCATATAAGATGCACCTGAGTATAAGGCACACCTTGATCTAGAAGAGGAAAACAAAAAAAGTTGGCCTCTGCACGCCCCATTTTCAGGCCTTTTTTGGCCTGTTTTTGAGGCTTTCTGGCCCATTTTGGGGTCTTTTTTTTTGCACATTTTCAGGGCTTTTTTGGCCCGTTTTCAGTGCTTTTTGGCCTGGTTTTGGGGCTTTTTAAAGCCCATTGGGGGGGGTTCAGCCTGGTTTTTCCCCCAAAAAAAGCCCTGAAAACGGACCCCAACAAAACCTTCAAAAATGGACCAAAGAAAGGCCCAAAATTAGAGGTGCAGAGGCCAAAAAAATGGCTGGCAGGTGGGCGGGGCTTTGGCGACATTCGCTATATAAGACACCAACATTTTCACCCACTTTTTTTGGGGGGGGTGCGTCTTCTAAGCCAAAAAAATATGGTAATCTGGAAATGCAAAATAGTTTTCTCATGTGGGAAATCAACTAGAGAATCCAAAGTGAGAAAGCTCTAATACTGTAGTGAAGAAATAAAATATCTGATGAGCATTGCATAGATCTTAAATTTGGAAGGATTTTGATTTTTTATTCATTGAAACACTGAAGATCCTCAAAATACCAATCCTACATTGGTGTGCTTCAACTATAATCAGAAAATGATCCACAAAATACTCTGAATAAAACTCATCCTTAATGATTAAAAATGTAGACAAATATAATTAAGGATCTGAGTATATATTTGATGTAAAGAGGGAAATTGGACAGAAACAGATTTGTTCCATAAAGGAAGAATTCATATCATCAAATCATCTTCGAGTACCGTATGCCAATTCTGACATTAATGTGTTTCATTTTGCTTCTCATTGTGTTTTAATTATGTGGACAATTCATTAAGCATTAGCTGCATTTTTAGGGGGGAAAGTTATGTTACATAGCTATACTTTGCAGAGTTGCCAAATCTTTAATAATAAAACTGAAATAGTTTGGCATAACTTAAATATTATGTTGGGTGTTTGTAAGGAGTTTGCACTGGATTCCCATAGAGCTAGAGCCTAAATCATGCTAGCATGTTGGCTGTTTCTCAATAGTAGCCTAAAATGCCAACTTTAATTAAAAGCTTCATTTTATGCCTGCCTGCCTAGTGGCAAATCTTACTGCAGTGAACTTGTAAGTGGGAGCAGTAAGCACTAGAGGCAGTATTCTTAACTGTAATATTGAGCCAGAGAAAGGGTCGTCTAAGGACACTGTGCTAGAATTAACTCTTGGATTACCTGTATGCATTTGCTTGGCTTTGATCTCACTTTCAGGAGTATTTGATTACTTAAACAGCACCTGTGTTTCTACTCTACTTTCTAGTTGTATGTATTTACAGATTGGTTTCTTTAAGTGCGCTGCATAACTTATATATCCCATTGTAACTGAACTTTGGATTACTGTGCTGTGGACATTTCTGCTATAAGTAGCTCCATAAGGAAGTCAAATCAGCATAATTCTGACATTTTAATATTCCAATAGTTGTGTTTGAAAAATGTGTGTGAGTGCTGTCTTTGAGGATGAATTGCACTCACTTATTTCAAATATTTTTGTAGGGAAAAAATAAAAACACTGGATTGAATTCTCAGAACTGCATGGAATCCTGCAGGCCAAAAGTCTTTAGCTGCCTTGCCTGTTTTAGTTTATACTTTCCATAATACAAATTTGGAAGTCTGTTCTGCATGAGTGATGTTGAATATATTGCCTTTTGTTTGAAAATCCTCTTATATTCTGTGTGAAATAGAAAAGTCATACTTTTATGAAAATCAAGTTAGGTATCACTTAGATTATAATCAGAGTGTACAGCAGAATGTGATAAAGTTTAATCTTAGCTTGATTTTGGTCTGACAAGCACATTAAATGGATTGTTGAAATATTAAGTTTTGGTTCTGCAGTTTAATATTGTACAGGAAACTACAATATACAAAGAACATAAATTGGGGTCCTCAGTGTACCTATTTGCTTGCAAATAGATTTATAGAGAGAGCACTTTTCTAAAAAGAAAAGGGACATCATATATTTATTTGAATGTTGAACTTGTATTTCTTATAGTCCTGACAGAACATGGCAAAATACTTTCAAAAATGGAAGGATTATTTTCCACAAAAGCAATTTGTAATATATGATGTTGATTTGTATATATTAGAATCACTCTAAAAATAACTAGAGACATTTCTCTTTATCCTGGCCTTGGTACTTTCAGTAAAAATAAGATTCCAAAGTTTAACATGGTCGTTCTGTTCATATTTGACTCAGTATTAGTTGCAATTTGATCCATCAAGTGTGTATAATTCTGTTGACAACTTCATAAACATTAGTATTATTATTTATCAGATTTTATCTTTCTTTAATTTTTGTCAGCTCAAGACAGCATGCACGCCTTTTATTTTGCCTGCAACAATAACATTGTGGGGACAACTGTCTCAAAGTTACCCAGCCAACTTTCATGCCTAAGAGAGGATTAGAACTCATGGCCTCTCAGTTTCTAACCCAGGACTTTACCTTCTCTCTCCATTCTCTTTCCTTGCTTTCATCAACTTCTTCCAGATTTTAAAGCTCTCTTTACAGGTATACGGATAGTCTCCAACTTAGAAATCACAATTGAGAATGGAATCCTGGTTGTTGAGTGAAGCAGTCTTTAAGCAAACTGCCACTTGACTGCTTTGCTCAGTGACTGCAATCCCAACACTCCCAGAGCTTGGATATGTGGGATCTGAACTCCATTTTTTCATCCCACCAGAGGAATTCAACAAACATTTCTTTCAACCAGCCCCTCAAGACGAAAGGGAGCCCTCTTGGCAGGCAGCTTACAACCTTCCCTGCCTTTTTTTTCTATTGAGCTTTCTGAGGAAACCCGCCAAGAAGATTGCAGCTGGCAATTGTATGACTGTAGGGTGCTTGGCAACTGGTCATAAGTGTGAACAGGTAGCCAAGCATCATTCAGATCACAATCATGTGACTGTGAGGTGTGTGTGGAGGTATCCTTTTATGATGGCCAGCAGTGCTTTATGAGCCAAAAAGTATTATTTCTGAGATTGGCCATAAGTCGAAGACTACATATACCAAACATTCGGTATGTGAACCATTTAATGTACGGAATAGCTAATTTAGGATGGTGTGTATAGAAACCAGAATTTGGGTTTTCAGAGTTTTGTTATCTATAAAGAATGATACAGGGTTGCTTGGTTCTCAGTGGAAAGCAAAACAAAATGATTGTGGTTGAGAGCCTGAAAGCAGAAAAAAGCTAAGGATGGGGGGTTATAATTGTGCAGATTTTGGCAGCAGTTGGGGTGAGGGCAGGAAGGACGCTGGGAATCAGAGGCTGGATATTCCTTGTAGAGGAAGAAGAGAAATTGGAGACATATTGCATTAATCTTACCCTACCTATCGCATTAAATATTTCTAAGTTCTTTCTATATTTTAGGTTCAGTTAAAATCCGGGATACAAAACATTCCAGACTTTGTTTCTGCAAAACTGTGACAAATTTGAAACATTTTAGCAGGACTTCCAGGGCCCAGTCTGTAATATTTGCAGGTTAAATACAGGGTAAATAAAGGGTTAAATACAAAGTAAGTTAGTCAGACTTAAGTCTCAATGACAGTGACATCAATGATAGTGAAGAGATTTGGAAAAGCCAGTAAAGTCATCAAGGCAAAGAAACATTTTCCAAGAGCAGTTCTAATAGATAATAGGATCGTGCATAATTTTGCAAAGAATTTAGGAATGCTTTTTCAGAGGAGGATCGTTATGAACTTGCAAACAGGTGGTGCATTGGTCTCCCACACATTCCATACCCTGAAGCACCTTTTTGCTCCATACCAGGCGTTGCAGGCATGGCTTCTGTGCCGTGTTTGTGTCAGTAGGTGGCACAGAGAAGCAGGCTAGGTCTA
>JAEANM010005214.1:0-19860 GCA_017656035.1 Myanophis thanlyinensis
GCTGCATTCTGAACCAACTGCAGCCTCCGGATGCTCTTCAAGGGGAGCCCCATGTAGAGAGCGTTGGCGTAATTCAGACGGCAGGTCACTAGGGCAGAAGTGACTGTGTGAAGAGCACAGAGACTAGACATGGAAGAGAATATAAGGAATTTGACAGATATCTGATAATATTTACTAGGATGAAGCCTGATCAATAGCCCTGTTAATTTCCCTGTCTACTTCCCTCAAATATTTGGTTTACTCAAAGAGGAATTGATGACTGAAATAATCAGAATGCTAAATGATTAGTCTATGATTGATGAAGCTTTCAACTGGACATAAAACTAGGAAGATACAGTACATAGAAAATAATTGGGCTATGTTTAACTGCTTTTAAAAGAAGAAATGAGTTGGGCAAGTTTAGAGGGACTTGAAAATAGGCAGGATAGAAATGGAGCAGAGGTAGTAACAATGAAATCAGTTTGATTTCCATCACTGTGAACCAAGATGCATACTAACGTATGGTTTGTGGAATATATAACAATAAACTGGGCTCACGTAGAATATTAAGCCATTAATCAGATAAAATAATTTATGAACTACATTGTTGGTTCATATGACGTGTGCAATTGAAAGCAGACAAACTTTTTTTTCCCAATCCTATAAACATAAATTCAGGTTCAGTAATAGTGTTAGAAACGTTGAATTCTAAACAATGTACATCTAAGGACTTATCTTGATATGTATATCTCTTTAATCTATTTCCTATTTAGCAATGGTTTTATTAAATGATACTGCAGCATGCTTTTATAGGTATCTTGTAGAAATACTGCAAGTAAAGTGTATTATTGCTCTCTTTTTGTTTTTCAGCTCTAGAGTTAAACCCAAACTATATCAAAGCACTGTTGAGGAGGGCAGAACTGTACGAAAAAACAGAAAAACTAGATGAAGCTTTAGAGGATTACAAAAATCTGTTGGAGAAAGATCCATCGGTATATCAAGCAAGGGAAGCTTGCATGGTAAACTTATTTTTGTAATCAAGGAGATGATTATAGTAATACCATTAAAGTACAGAACTCTTCAGGACACTGGTGAAAGATGGCAGTCTAAGAAGCATGATCCAAAAGAATAGGGAGTGAAGAGAAAGGCCGCACTGAAACCATAATCCTGATTTTTCAAGTTGGAGGATCAGTTATAAGAGATGAGGGAAGAGGATTCTAACAAGCTTCTTGAATTAAAACTTTTATTTCAGATGTGAACAAACACAGCTTTGGAATTAAAGTGTGGGAAAGATGTGCTATGGAGGAAACAAAAGGCCATCTTAATTTTTTTCTTGTTCATTTTTGAAGAGTAAAACTTTTTTGCTTTCAGATTCTCAGAACAGATGATAGATCTGTAGCTTTTTGGTTCCCTCCAAAATAATTTGATATTAAATTTTAGCAATGTGTGGCCTTAATAACCCTTTTTAAAGGGGCTGGTGTGGAGGGTTGTCTAAAATATGGAAAAATCACAAAGTCAGAGTGTTCTTAGGACAGAATAACATAAAGATGTTCCACTATTTGTATAACATCAACACCTAGCTGTAGGCTTTAATAATGGTTTTGAAGTTCCTGAAATGGTACTGTGAAGGGGATATCTATGTCTCTGAATTATATGACTGGAAAGAAAATCTGTAGTTGTATGAGGGGTACCTCTTGGATTTGGAAGCCCAGAATTGCGTCCACTGAGCTATTTCTCTTAGATGAAAGCAAAATCACTCTTCGACAGGTATGTATGGGTCTCTAATATCAGATAATGGCCTGGGTTATATATGAACTTAAAGCAAGCATTGACAATAATTGTGTCCTTATCTTTTCATCATCAAGTGATGTATCAATCTCTGTAGGCCCAATAAAAAGTAAATAAAATTGTTAGTATGTTTGTGGAATTGGCCTTGTTTGCTTTTGTTTTTAGAGATTGCCAAAAGAAATAGAAGAACGTAATGAAAAACTTAAGGCTGAGATGTTAGGTAAGTTAATTTTGTATATAGTTTGTTTATGCAGGATAATGGTTTCTGTAAGGGTAAATGTATATAATATAGTGGCTTTTTAAAATGGCCTTTTCTGTAGGATTCTATAATACCATAGATTTGTTTCAGATTCTGTCATCTTTGAAAAGAAAGGATTTATGTATATTTATCTTGTCAGATCATTAAAAAAACTGTTGGAGCTGGGTCACCCTGATCTCTACAGCTACAAAAATAGAAACACCCTGACTACTTCCACAGTAGAAATACAGATTATTCATTTTGGTAGTAAGAAACAATTTTTATATAAAAGCAAACAGCAAAATTGCTTCTGCCGTGGGATCTGTAGCTTAAAGTCATTCTGAAGATAGGAATAATAGACTGGATGTAGAGGCTGGTTGCAGGTTTTATTCGTGTTAAGTTATATCTAGTATTTGGGTATAAAAGGCAACTTTTTTCCTCATTGAGCCAATTGCTTTGTGATAGTGATATTGTTATATTCCTTAGAAAATAGTAAAATTTGTTCATAACAATGAGAAATCATAGTTGCCAATTCTTTAACTGGTGTTGACTTTCATACACATCAAGGTGTTCCCCAAAACATAGGATGTCATAATGTACTGGCATATTATATGTGTGGATCTAGGTCAGGGGTGCGTAATTACGGCTCCTTCATGACTCATGGACTTCAACTCCCAGAATTCCTGAGCCAGCATGGGAATTCTGGGAGTTGAAGTCCACGAGTCATAAAGGAGCCGTAATTGCCCACCCCTGATGTAGGCAGTGTGGTATTTTGCAATTCTAGATGGAAATTTTGTCAATGCACAGATTTTTTTAAGTCTTATCTAAGATCCTTCAGTATGGCACCCAGTGGAACCACCATGGTTGATTTATGTTATAATCTTTTCGTTTTGAGATCTTGATACTGAATACTTTATGATCTCCAGTTTTTTGGTTTTGTCACATATGAATTATCCAAATGTTTTTCTTTTTGATCACAGTTGTATCTGGTGTGTTATGAACCAAAACTTTATCTGTTTTTATTGGCAAATCCTACAATATATTAATTTGAGCATATTCAACTGCTTTTTTCAACTTTGTGCTTTATTACAGGCACATGGTAATTTTTATAGATATTCCAGTGAATCATGTGCTATGTATGTGTTATGTATGTACAATCTTGCATGAATTGAGTATATATGATCTACTGTTTATTGTGCTTCTTTATCTGAATTTTTAGTCATTTGATGATTTTTCAATTCTGGCCTTGATTGCATTAATTTGAATAGCTTACTCTTGCGCAGCCAACATTGAGCCTTTAGTTCCTTTTTTTAATGTTCCAGTTGTAAGTCATTGCCAGGTTTTATCTTTATCTACTTTCCCTTCAATCTTTTTGTAGAAATCGTATAATGATGATGATTAGTATTGCAATTATCACCTGGTCTTGTAATACCAGGCTGATGCACAAATAGAAAAGAAATAGCTAGAAAAAAATAATATATTGTGATTTGCAAATTGAAGTTGAGTGACTATGGAAGAAGATATCAATGGTTGTACCAATAGTAATAGGAGTCCTTGGAGCAATACCCAAAAGGCTGCCTAGATATATGCAAATGTTGAACTTATTGGACCTGAATATTGTGACTTTGCAAAAAAACCACCACCCTACTCGAAACTGCTATGTCCTTGGTTAGGACTTGAACTGTTAAGTTTTACCAGTCCCAGATTATGAATCAAATTGAAGATTAACAATAACAACATCAATAATAATAATTAGATTTATTATACCATTCACTTTCCCCAAAAGTCTCTGAGAGGTGCAAAAGGTCATTTCACTCTGGAATACTTGTAGAGAGTTAATAATTGTTGAAAGGTCGGGAAATGGAAAAACATCAAATTCTTTTCCGTGCCCAATTCCTTTTCATTAGGAACTAGTTTTTGCTTCAATATTTGCAATACTTCAGAAAGGATAGGTGCTTTTCTGAATTTAAGTCTTCTGAAGTTTTTGAAATAATTTTTGAATGGTTCAAAACAAGACAGAACAGTGGTTTTGTCTGAAATTGAAAAAAATACTAGTAGTATTGCAATTTTTAGCTGGATTCGAGTTTCAACATGTTCTTATACTTAAATAGTGAAACTGGTATTTAAAGGGTTGTTTTTTTTTCAAAGCAGTAGAGCAGTTTTATGCTAGTTCTATGCTTGTACTGAATCATACTCTTTGTGGATAGGTGATTTCAATTTACCCAAATTCAAATTGTTTGTTAAGCAAAGAGCATACTTATCCAGCTCAATCTTTGCCCTCTTATTATTTGTTCACATGTTTATTTCAATTTTGTTTTTCATGGTCTGAAGGCAGAGCTTAATCTGGGCTGCTCCTAGTTTTAATTCTTCATAAACGTTTGCATTGTCTAATTACAGTACTACATTAAAGGGCAGCATTGGTTCTTTTCACCCTTTTTAAAATAAAAATGTTAACTAAGGAGTTCTAGAATTGAGGATGAGCACAGTAGCTGTAAATAATTGTGATTAGAGTGGATAGTATCAAACTGTGTTTCAGTTTGAAAACAGGTGTTCTGCTTAACACCGGTCTGTCAAAAACATGCTGTTGTGGGCGTTATCTAGCCCACAGGAGTTATACTAGTGGAGATACAAATTTAAAGGGAAAAACTGCATGTAGTACATAATGTTGGAGCAAATTTCAGACATGTGATATCTTTTCCCCTGGAGTTTCTTAAAATGACCATCTACCAATGAACGTGGATGATACAAAGAATATCACCGTCTTACATTGGCATTTCTTGAACAGAATTCTTAAAAGCCCTTTTAAGACTTCCTTCTGCTGTGTACAGTATCATTGTCAGAAGACATTCCTTCCGTTATTATATTTTTTAAAATGTAGTTGAAGATGTGAATTTTTCTTATGTATGTGTATTGCAGGCAAGCTGAAGGATCTTGGGAACCTGGTTCTCCGTCCTTTTGGCTTATCAACGGAAAACTTCCAAGTGAAGCAAGATTCATCAACTGGCTCCTACTCTATCAACTTTGTTCAAAATCCAAATAATAACAACCGATAACACTAGCCCAAACTGCCTGGAGCAAAATCTTGGGCTTTGAAGCTTAACAGTGATGTAGTTTCGATGAATGCAAAAAGGATGAGTAAACATTTAATGCATAACACCACTCTTTAAACTGGGAGCGTTTGAACTGAGACCTATGCATTGTGTATGTGTGTGTGTGATTCTTTCTAAAGAGGTGGGCAGAAGAGGACTGTTATTTGACCTTTGCACTGATGTTTCGTGCACTTTGGGCCTTCTGCATCCTCCATCTGAGGAAGAATGGGGGTTAGCTTTGCAAGTTAGAAAAATGTCTGTGTCTAAATCTGTGGCCATGCTACAATCATTTCATCATTTGTGAAGTTTGTAAGTCTTTTTGAAGAGCAGAGAAGTGTTTCTCTATTTAGAGAATCTATCTTTATCTTACAGATTAATAAATCATTCGTGGTATTAGTGCCTGTCTCTTAATTCGAAGTAGCCCTTTAAGTGTTAAATGTTGCATAATAGCATAAATTATCTTGAAGGGGGGAAAGTGGTTATTAGCATCTGCATACTACTCCAAGCTCCCCTCCCCAGGTGATTTTATTTTGTTTTATGCTTTTTTTAGAAGATACATTGATGGACTTTTAAATACATCTATTTAATTTAGTTATTTATTTTGAAAAACTCCCCCCCCCCCAAAAAAAATGAGGGCACATCCGATAAAACAGTTCAAGTTTTTGATCACCAAAAATATGTTTATTTGCAACATTCTCTGGTTATAAAGCGAGCTGCGTATCCCTACTTATGCTTTATCGGATTGGTTTCCACAAAATGTGTCTTTTCTTGCAGAAGATATATAGGCAGCTTGTTTTAATTTCTATCAGTGTCATAAAAAGTATATTATGATATTTAAATATGCTTTTATTATATTTGGTTTAATCTTTAAGGAATGGTATGCAATTGTATAATTTGTACCAAATACCATTATTCACCAGTAGTGTTCAAATGTTATTACTACACAGCCTTCATTTCAATAAGACTTCAGGGTAGACTGTTTTAATGAAAGAAAAAGAAAATACAGTGCATTTATTTCTGAGTTCTTCCTATATCAGTCCCTGCAATTGTTTGTCAAATCATAGCCACATTGCTTCTTTCAGATTTAAAAAGTCTTTATCATATAGAGTTCCAAACAACAATTTAGGCATTGAATCCCTGAATGCAGCTGATAGAAATTCTACATGGTTAAAACATCTTTTTGCAAATTTGAATACATACTTAGCATTTATATGGAATTGTGACATATTCAGAGTAAGAAAGTGGTGAATGTGGCACATGAAACATATATCCTTTCTTAGTACTTTGTAACATCTCTGGCAAGAATAACAGCTTCCAAATATTTCCTGTGGCTAACTGGGTCTTTCTGTTTTTTGCTTTTGGAATTTTTCTTATTCTTCCATGCAGAACTCTTTTAGTTGAAAAGATTATTGTATCTTCTCCCACACGCTGTTTATTTGAGATTGCCCCACAGATCTTTAATAATACTCAAGCCTGAAAATTGTAGGCCATTCTAAAATGTTTATCTTTGTTTCTAATAAATACTTCATGGTTTACAAACAGACTTGTTTTTTATGCCAATTGCATGGGAGAGCTAGCAGAATAAAACCTTTTCTTTAACCGCATTTCAAAAATAATTATCTAGAAATCTTTGATGAAGCTGAAACCTTTTAGAAAAAATTGAAACTCTTCAGCCTCAATCACAAAGAGAAGAAAGAGGTGAAACATTTGGAGAAAAAAAAACCATTTCTGAATGGTATGCACAGGGTGTCTCTTACGCGCTGGAATTATATGACAGTCACTGACAAAGGAAGCATTTTGTGAGTGGAAGAGTGAAAAGGTTAAACCAAATGCTAATATTGCTAGAAATTATTAGTGAAATAATTGAATTTGAAAAGAAGCTGGGTAATTGAGGATAAACACCTGTAAAGTATCTCCAGACTTGAAACTGGAACATCTGCAAGATCTCGACTTGCATACAAAGAGACCTAAGAATTATTTTCAGCTTAAAACTGCAAAGAAGAATGAGAAAAAAAATGCCAAGATTTTGTACAGAAAGCTGGCTACAGAAGAAGGAGTTTTAAAATAAGATTTTTGACGATTGTTGCATTCTCTATCAATTTATTTGGAATCTGGGAAAAAAACTTTCAAATTAATGGAAAGGTAATACAGTACGTATAACTATTACATAGAGGTTGTATTAGATTCTGTTCATAGAGCAGGGGTGTCAAACTTCAGTCGTCATAGAGGCATCACGCGATATGAGACTTTTTTTCCCTTTGCTAAACTGGGTGTGGTAATTAGTAAGAGATGGTGTGGTTTTGGTTTAATTGGCTTAATTTTTGGTTATATGGCTGGAAGAAAATAGTTTAAGAGAGTCTTAGAGAGTTTGGAAGGAGCTGCATGAATTAGGATAGGATAATGAATGAAACATGACTGACATTATAATTGGAAGCTGTTTTTTTTACCTATAGTGACATTTCCCTATCACCGAAATCTGTTGGCTCTCTTTGGAATGTACAAATATTTTCAGTTGACCTGCTTCAAATTGGAGTGGGGACTGGAAAGGTGATTATTTGACTGCCCAGTGTGAAAATATACAGGAGCAGAGATGTTGGTATAGCTTGAGAGATGTGTGATATGGTAGCCATCACACATTTTTTAAAGTTCTGTTTTTAAGGAGAGGCAAAGACAGGATTGGACCTGGGAAATACCTAAGAGGCTTATTACCAGCAGACTTGAAATTACTAGTGGTTGAAGATATAGGGTGCTTTGATGAATTGGTGATTGGAAAGGGAATTTAAGAATTGTCCAACAGTCTAGTATTAGTAAAGTAGAAGAGACCAAGAACATCAACAGCACATTAGTATGTGCTACTGTTTATCAATTAGAAGGTGGTGGAGTTGGGAGTGGAAATTTCTTATTATTTCTCTTTGGGTGGGCCTGAAAATCACAATATAGAATATTGCCTTGGCTGTTTGGGAGTCAGTATAGAGACGTTTATTGTCTGGCCAAAGTACTGAACATTTTTGGATTAGAAGATTGAGTCTTCTTGGTCCTTAAGGTGGTCTCTGATTTTAACCAACATCATATTTTTAAGGCAAGTGTGCTGCCTTTGTATACAGAAATTAATTGGGTTTGAATGGATAGTTGACCCACCTTACTGAGGTTGCGGGAGGCAGGATTCTCTCAAAGTAGTAGTAAATTTAGAGAGTACCAAGAGATGTTAGATGGTGAAAAGAAGTAGTGAATCTGGCACAGAGTAAGTATTAATGTTGTCATCAGATTACTGATCTCCACATGTGATTGGTGGGTTGTTGAGTGAGATGATTGAAATTAGTTGGGGGTAGCCATAGATTGAGGGAATAAAAGTTAAGTGGAGAGAGTAATGTGATCCTACTAGTGACAGATTGGGGAAGATATGATGCAGGATGCTAGGTTTGCTGTTTTAAGGGAAAGAGATTGCTGATAATCTCCACTTCTGGCACAGTGGCCCCTAAATGTGGCATTTGGCAGCTGAATGTTAGTGCTTAAATTGATAAGATTAATAAGACATTTTAATAAGAATGTGCTTATCTATTGCTTGATTGAGGATGAATATGTAGATCTCATGTATTTTACTGGGACCTCTGGGCAAGGACACCAATGTTGTTCTCTTGGAGATTTATTGTTATTTCATGTTGTTCATCAACCAATATCAGGAAGGGAGTAGTGGCACTTATCTATAAAAATAGGGTGAGCAAATGTAAGTGCCAATTTATTACCCTGAGCTGTAAGAACAAGTTAAGTATCCTGCTGGCCGATCAGCATGATCTTTTAAGATTTCTGGACCTGATCTTGTTGTTGGCATTGGAGTTGTTTTGCATAATGATACTGGGCAATTTCAGTTAGCATGTCTTGAGGATTGGGTCTGGACAGATTTGGGAATACATGACCTCCAGGAAACCATCACCTTGTCCCTTGTGATCTCAAGCCCAACACATTAAGGCAAACTTTCAGGAAAGATGTTTAGTGAGCTGCATATGGAGAATATAACAATCAGCTCTTTGCCTTGATAACACTTCCTTGCCAGGATAACATTGCTATCCATGACCTCCGAGGGGTGAAGGAGCATATTCATAAGGCCTGTCCCAGGTGTTTTATTGATCCAGGTGGATTCGGAGGGGGAGGGTCCTTGAATAATTTCCCACAGCTTGGCAAGAGGAGACCATCTGGACTCTCAATGAGATTGGCACTGGACAGCACTTAGAAGCAATCCACTGAAGAGGCATGCAGAAAACTTTCACTAAGTTTAATGACAGTGGAGGGAATACTCTCTCTCCCTTACCTGTTCTGTTTAACATTACAACTTTCATTAAACTTTTACTGTCAAAGAAGCAAACAGATGAAGAGACAGCAACATTGCTTGGGATAACTTTTTAAAAGTGCAGAGAGAACAAATCAACGCTTTATTTCAAAACATGGTACACAACAATTCTTGAATATTTAACTTCAGGCAAAACTGTAAAAGTTTAATATTTTTTCCTCATTCAAGTCTACCAAATAAAGGAGGCATAGTGACAAAATACGGACATAAAAGGTAACATGGAGCAAAGCTTAAATATTAAGCAACTAAAGAAAAAAGTGAAAAGCAATACATTATTTCTACCACTAAAAAGTTCCCTGACATCTCAAAATCAAAACCAAGGTGGTTGCAATTCAATTCTTTATGAGCAATATAAATAGTCATCTTGTCTCTTTTTCAAACTTAGACCCCTTGTTTCTACACACAAAGTGAGCCGTGGCTTCTCCACATCATTGAATTAGGGTGGTAAAATAGGCAGAATTGGTGTGCTTGAAGAAAAATAAAACCAGAGCTCTGGCTAACAGTGGGATGTTGTCTATGCAGGCACTATTGGCTCCGCCCATAATCAATATATTTGTTTGTATATATCCTTGTTTGTATAGATACCATTTTCCTGAGTACAAACGATCACTTTGTGTCATGACTCCTTCAAGCTTTATGCATTTTTTCAAGTGAAAAGACATCGTTTTAAATTAAGATGCTTTTAAAAAAGCATTTTTCCTTCAGAATAGATGCATTATCTACATTATCTCATTGAAGTCTCTTTTTAACCTCCAAGCTTTCAAATAATCTTTTTTGAATGAAAAACTGTAAAATAAGAAAAAAAAAAGCCTACACCATTTCTCTTTTGCTTTAACATCAGTCAAAAGCACTAAATGTCTTATGAAAGTGGGCACAATTGAAATTACTATTAATCATTAATCATCATTATGCAGGGCTTTGTTTAAAGTAGGTGCTCTGGAATCTTTATAAATACTTTAAAAAATGTTCACAGATAATTATTAAAATTTTAATATAGACTTGTAATAAACATATTTCCCTTGTTTCAAATGCTATTTAAAATATAAATCTGTTACTAAATAAAATAGTTAAAGTTATGATTGCAACTTGGAAAATATGAATTGAACACTTGCTGTATTTGCTGAAGTACATAATTTTTTAAAAAAATTACCTTAATGTATTTTAATATCCTAAAGATTGAAATCTATATATTAGAAGGCATCCTTGTATTGACATGAAAACTGTTAATTTTATCTATCTATATATTGTGCATTTTTTTGACATCACTTTGTCAAGCTAACTACTGGATTTTGCTGCCAATGCAAGGGTTTGCATACTTTCAAAATGAGCAGCAGTTTAAAAATACTGAACAAGTAATTATTTTAGGCTTTCAGTGTAATCCAGTGAAAATTTGGCATAACTTATTCTCATTGAAATGTGAAACCACATTGCTGTTAAAAACTCAAGTCCCATTGAGAAAATATTAGAGGCTTCCTGGGATAGGAAACTTTCCTATGTAAACCAGCTAATCTTTAAAATGCCAAGGAAGTCTCAGTGGAACATGTTAGTAATTATGACTAACGTAATGTGCAATACATCACTGTGCTATAAAAAGAAATATCATGACTTCGGATACCAATTACTATTCCATCTTAACAGTACCTGTTTGTGGCAGATGCTGCTGGGTGAACACAAGCAGATAGAAGATCTGTGGTGCAGCCTCTATTCTAGCCACCAAACTACTTCCAAAAGGGATGGTCTTTGCCACAACTACTCAAGGTAGAATTACGTATTTTTGCCCCTTGCTGCTTTCTTTATGGAAAACCTTAGTCTCAGAACACATTTGCCAGCACTTAATAACACAGCTGAATTTGGACATGCTTCCAGTAAAGGATTACAGCTCTGCTAACACTTGTATTAAAGACTAATGTTTGTTAAGATGTAAAATGTAACACACTAAGAACAAAAGTCAATGTTCAGAACTTTCCAGCCAACTTTCCAGATGTCTCAATCAGTTACTGGTGCCCATTCAGACAAGTTGCATTTGAAGAGTAACGTTACACTTTGTGATTCTTCATTCTGGTACTTCAAGTGGTTCCTTACATGTTGAATAGGCTCCTTGGCTCATGCCTTTGTTTATTGCAAAAATAGTTTATAAAATATCAACATTTTAGATTTGAAATTAAATGTACAACGCATACAGATTTCCTGGAAATGGGGTAAAGTTCTTTTCTTAAAAAGTATCTCAGAATATACCATGTTCTGGATTGCAGAGAAAAGTGGCATATCAGGTGTATGCAATTTCTGGTTAGATGACAGACTTCATGCCAGTGCAAGAGAGTTCCATAAGCACAGCAGATGATTAATGTCTCTGAGCTGAAAAAGAAAAATATGAAATTATAGTGTAAGCTTATTTCCACATGTACATACTATTATAGAACAGATTTTTAAAAAATGGATATGAACTTACTCCACTGAAACAATATTGTATATATTTAAACTCAGAAAAGCTAGCACAATGTGTTATTAGCATTTTTCCTTTCTCTTAAATTTTGTAACCTTTTATGAATTGATTCCATATGACTGTGGATTCCATAGGAAAATAGAGGTAAGTTGTACTTTAAAGATCTTCTAGGAATTTCATAATATAGTTAACCTAACTTACTGCATGTTTAAAATATCCAATTGTCTCATTTCTGAGGCATACCATCAGATATAAAAGTTCTTACATAATTGGATTTGTTAAAAATACAGTTAAATCACATTTAAATTAGAAGTCGAGAAAAGTTTGTTTGATAACATACATTGATATACATACTGATTTTCAAGGCTTTATAACAAAATGGGCAATCAAAGAAAATTTATTAGAGGAAAATAAGAGGCAGTGGAGTTATTTGGCATCATGGATGTTAAAATATTAAAAGGCAATTGCAGAAAAGCTTAATCATCATTGTAGTTCACTAGAATTAATATTGTAAATATATCAAAACTGCAATTTTTAAGAAAGCAATTTGAGCAATTAGTGTAAATATTAGTGAGCAGGGATTGTATTCTAATAGAAATTATGATCCCAAAAGCTAGATCCAAGCATATCCCCTCCCCTGCCAAACCTAGATCCAGATGATAATTCATAAAAGGGTTCTTAATTCAAATGTTAAAATGGCTATTTTAAAAAATAAAAATAGGTGGTATTATCCAAGATTTATCTTTGTATTAAAACAAGTGGAGAAATGGTATAATGCTAGGAAATTACAGATAAATTGGGTTAATATACAGTCTGAGAGACAAGTCTTGCAGAAGAAAAATCAACAAATATAGAAAAGTAAGTTTTATTCCACTATCATCTTACAAATAAGGAGAGATAGTAAATGTATGTTTAGGCCAGGAATATGACATTTATTTCTGTGCATATGGGGGGAGGGGGGGAAGCACATTTGAATTTGAGATCATGTTAAGCACACACTCAAAATAGCCATGTGGAGACTTGCTTATTCATCAAATGACAGCCATGGCGGATATGGCTGGTCACAAAATGCTTTAACAAAGCCTCTAATCCATGTTTGAATAATAATTTATAGACTATAAATTATAGTCATCATGACATAGCATCCAGCCCAAATTACAGAGCTGTATGCTATAGTATAATGCCAAGGAGGCAGATTGTATAATTTGTATAATATATGTAACATAATGCATGTGGCGTTCTCCCCATCTGGGTACTTAACGGAGATGACATGAAAAAATAACTTTTTGATTGACAAAAGCTTGAAGGACAGAACATAGTGAAAAAATGTTCAGTGTAGAGCTTAATGCTTTATAAGTGATGAAATTATGATGAAAAGTCTCAAAATTTATCTTAATTGGAAGAGAAGTCCTTATAAAAATGTCAAGTAATGCATATTTGGGTGGAATCCATGCAACATTAAGAGAATGTATTGGGGATGCTTTAATAAAAAAAAGATACTCAGTTTACTGACTGCCATGAAGATGAAGAATTTTGCTGGAAATTCATTGGTATTATAGAAAAGGTGAAAAGAGCAGGTGCCAATATAAAAAAAGTATTGAAACATATTTTCAATATAAACATTTTAGAAAAAAGATACAGAAAATCATATGGAAAAAAGGAAAATAAATATTCTGATAATCCAGCATCTTCTAATTCTTCTAAAATGTAAATTGTCCCAAAAGATGTTATTCATAAATTAAAATCAAGTATGTTCACTTCAGCATGATGAGATATGCCGGACCCTTAATCATACTATTGTTTGCTTTGAAATAATTAGTGCCAGAATTCATTTGTAAGGTTAGCCATTATATTTAATACCTGCATTGATATGAGCACTCCTAAACTCATATGCAAAACCAAAAAATCCTAACATAGCCCAATAGAAATCTAATGCTAATATTTTCCTGTATCTTGGACTCAAGTAATAGACTCTCTAATATATTATGTTAGATACTGGTGTCTTAAGCTAAAATGGCACCAGAAGCAAAGAAGGATAAATTGGGGTGGGTGGGTGAAATCAATATATAAGACACAGTCTGTCAAGAGTTTTAACTTTCAAGAGAAACTGGCATTAGTACTGCAGGTAGAATAATACACTGTACTATGTCCGAGGACAGAAGCATTATATTCTAGAAGTTCCTTAGCACAGTACCACTTCATGCTGCTCAAAATGGGAATAGCAGCAATTATAATTGTTCCACTCTAACTACTCCAGATCCTGTCTATGATGAATGTAGGCCAGCTAGGGAATGATTAACAAGGACACTTCTACTCTGAAAAACTAGAATGACCAAATTTCAGACAGTACTGTTAGGAACTGTTATCCTCAAAAGGATTTTGAATAATGAAATTATTGGAAATGCAACTCAGAACATTAGAAAGCCGTACAGTACCAAAAAAGAAAAACCTTCAGACAGGCTAGATTTCAGTAAGTAGTGGCATAGAATGTTGAAGATGCCTCCAATGCACCACTTCTATTGGAAGAAACAGCAAAGACTTCTGATATAAGATGTCTAATCCCGCTATAATTTTTAACATCCAATTTTTCAGCCTCTCTGGTTCTAGTATTCTTACACTACCATCTGCCCTTAATTTGATTAACTGATATTCAGTTCATCATTTTAAAGAAACATGTCTTATATAAAAATTAGTAATTCTTTGACTAGCAACAAGGAAGCCCACATGACAGATGCACGAGAAATACAGGATTACAGTTGATTTATCTTGGGTTGCTCCAACCATTAAGAATGCAAAACATCTTTATGGCCCTATGGTTTAGTAGCATAAGAGGAGCCATGTTGAATCATACCAAAGATCTAGCTTATCAAGGGTTCTCTACTCAAATTGCCTAACTGTATAGCTATGCAAAATCTACAAGCCAGATATATCGGGCATGAGTACATTCCTGTTTCCCATGCTTGTTTTCAGACATTTTTGATCTTACCATGATTAAAGGATAGCTTATCTTGTATACATTTGTCTAATGAAAACTTTAAATCCATCCTGGATAACTTTAGCACCAGGCTTGAACTGAGCCTGTGTATGTGCACACATATAAATACTGAGTTCAAAATGCAGTTATGTCTCATACTACTGTTTATACTTCAGTAAGGCATGCATTTTGTTCTTGCTGCATTGATGGCAATGCTTTTTGAAGATTAAAGAACATAGAATATCCTAGAGATTATTGGCAAAGTGAATTATTGGTTTGCCTAATTTACTGAGATATTTGTGGTTTCACATTATAAATCCAAATTTTGCACTTTATTGTACTCAATTTTAGTTCAACTTATTGTTGATTTACTTTTCATAGCTGGACTACTTTTAAGGCATGGCTGGAACATTTATATATGAACTCATTTCCAAGTTGCTGGAGTAATTCCATTACTTTTCATATTTTATTATGCTGTTTTGCCTGCACAGAAGTGCCTTTTCATTCACTTTCAGCTCATCTAGATACAGGCTCTGGACTATTTATCACTTCTTTTTCGAGCAGGAACTAGATTTCTCATTTCACTAAATTAGTGTATTATTTTAACTGCTTGACCTTTCCCAAGTACACTTTTGACCCATCACCAGGCTCCCAGAGGACTCATTTACTGAGATTAATATTCAGTAAGAGCTTGTTAAAATATACTAATACAATCCTGATTAAAACATTTATATGGATAAATTATCAAGGTTGTAATCCAGTCATGTTCATACATTTTAAGTACTTTTACTCTAAAGATTGCTCATTAGGCAGTAGATTATGTAAACATCTGAGAGAAATTGCACCAAATCTGAAAAATGCCAAGATATGTGAGATGTTAAGATTTCTTGGAGCTAGAATATACTCTATGCTTTTCTTGATTTTTAGCTTGAACATGGTCTATTGACACAATTAAAACATAAGCAGAGAAGAAGGAAGATACGTGACTTGGCCTACAGAAAACCGGCCTCAAATCTGCACTTCAATATATATGGTGTAATACATCAGGATGTAAAAAGTGTATGTGAAAAAATACACACAAATATATGTATGTATGCATATGTGTACGCACACAGGGAACATTAAAATTTTTAAGATATGTAAATATATAGAGTTGTACGCATTTATAGCTATACATTTACAATGGAACTCAGTGGGTGACCCTCTGTGTCTCACCTACTCATAAGATTATTATGGGGATGAAATCAGAGAAAAAAGACTATTGTACCCTGAGAATGTGCTTTCATAAAAGAGGACATTAATAAACTAATCATCTTTAAAAACGAGATGAAATGAGCAATAATTTAACAGCTAGATTCTTTGTTGGTTTTACATTGGTGAGCCATTGTAGCTTTCATTATAATTACTACAGATATGCAAACTGAAATAGATCAATTACAAATTGCATGAAAAAATTCTTTTTAATCTGCCAACCAGCCCTAAAGAAGTTGTAATTCAGCAAACCAATGCAGCAAATGTAAGCAACTAATTTCCATTAAAATGTAAGCATACAACTCGTGTAGGATTGTGTTCTCACAGTAAGATGAAATCGAGTTTAACGTATGTATGAATTATAGTTTCACCTCAGTCATACAGATGCAAGGCCATCGTCACTATTTCTTCCATTAAAGAATTTGCTAAATAGCACAAGAAATTGCCTTAAAACAATTTGTCCAACACCCTATGCAAACTACAAGAAACTGCAGTAGTCCCCAATACCAAGCTTAATCAAAAGATGTAATCAATTTGTACCTTATCTGAGTTGGTATACAAAGAACCTGCCCATAAAAATTGTGCTCTGTGTGTTAGTCTCCTCTGCAGCTCCTTCAGTCTCTGAAAAGCACATTGGGATAGGGGAGATTAATCCCAAATTTGGGAGCCACAATACTGTAGCTGATAGCATGAAAGGAGGCACTTTCTCCTAAAAAGAATGGAATTCCAAACAAGTGTTTATTTCATTTGGTGCTTCAACAGTTGCTTCTCCTTAAATCACATCCATCAGTTTGCAATGACCAGTAATATTCATTACATACTGCATGACATCTATATGGTTTTAAAGTTAACCACATAAATCAAGACTTTTCATAGGACATAAAATGACATGAAGCAATGGCCATAAAACATGCCATAAAAAATTCAAACGTTTAGAACAAACTTTTAAAAAGGCACCAGTCTATGAAGTAGCAAGATACGTGAGAAAAGAATATTGAAAATAAGAATCAATTCCTGCTTGATGATGGTAAAATTGTGTATTTCCTTCCAGACTCTAAGAATTCTGACACAAAGAAAATTTCATTTCCGTAGCATAGATGCACAACCTAGAGCTACCTGTGGCTCCTGTATGCCTTAACAGGATCCAGAGACCTCTAGTGTGTCTAAAATAAAGATTAAATACCTGATTAGGGAGCGATCATATTATCTTTCATTAAGTATTAATGAAAATAAGTCAAATATTTATCCTGGCGTCAGGATAATTCTTGGGAATACATCAAAGCACTCCCTTCTAGGCCATTAATATACATTCAGTTTAAATTAATTTCTGAATCTATTAGAACATCTGGTTCGGAAATAGTATTCCACGGTAGAAGAAGCAAGCATCTATTAAGAGTACTTCCATAAGCTAGTTCAACTTGATCATGTCTGGAGAGCTAGTCCACCCATTACAAATTTAGAACAAACTTTGTCCACAGTAACCCTAAGCCAACCTATGTTTTCAAATTTATGGTAAACAGTGACAGTGTATTTTTAAAAAATCCTGAGCACAGCCTGCCTTTAAAAAAGACATAGAATGCTTTGCTCATTGCACTACTACATTGGTTTCTGTTTGCAGGAAAGAGAATACAGTATTATAAGACTGAAATAGGACTGCATGCTATTTTGTGTTTTCTAATTTCAAAAAGCATTGGCTGACTGAATACAAGTTCATTTCTTCATAGATTTGGAAATTTACAATTGATTGTGAGCATTGTCAAATGGAGTACCTCAGGAAAGCAGAGAGACTTTCTACAGCATAATTCTAAAATAGCTACACGTTTTAAAACTAAATATTTTGGAAAAATTGAATTAATATTGTATTATAATGTGAGACATACCTTAGCATCAGTCACAACAGAGCCTTTAGTCACTATTTCTTTGGACTCCTTATGTTGGCCTGATTTTTGTTTAGCACTCTTTTTTCCCCTAGAAAATATCTACTTGTAGAACTCAAGTATAAATTTCAGGGCAATAAAGTTAAGCCCTCTAATAACAGTTAAATGTAAAGTAGTAGAATCTGTTGCACGTGCTATCTAACTGAATTAACTCCATTTCACTGCCCAGTGCAGAGCATGACACAAGCAGAATATTTAACAGAAAGAAAACATTGAGTAACACAGGTTAGCAATATAGGAAGGTACTTCTTACAGAATTATTGATAAATATTTAGGGAAAAACAACTGAATTTATAAAAAATACAAACTTTGTTAATTTAAACACCATTATTTTATAAGCAGCTAATCAAACCAGTTTAGTTAATGATGAGCAAGAAAAAATGATTTCCTTCAAAATGTCTCCTAAGCATAAACAGACCAGCCTCACTTCCTGAGTTTTCAAGGCTTTTTGAGAAACACACACAAATAATTAGATTTAGTCAATTTTATTTACATTTTTGTACATTTCAGAGCATTGCACAATTACATTTTCCATATTTTCTGACCTGCAAACAGATACCTTAAATGGAAATATTTAAAAAAAATATGCAGTTTGATACATCCAAATGCAACGATTACACATCTGACAATTCACAAAGTGTAATTTACTAGGACGTATCCTAAGGATTTAAGAACAAGTAGTCAGGGAAAAAAAATCTGACTAATTATTTACACAACACAAAATTATCAAGCTAACCCTTAGAACAAATGTCCTAGGAGCACCCTCCCTCCCCCAACAGGAAATTATGTAATTCACACTTAATGCAGCATTAACAGTCCTTGATCCCATACATGGAAGGACTGTCCAGTCTAGTGTGAGTAACCAGCTTTTTCTTAAACTTGCCAAAACCTGAAGAGTGTATATTTATCCATGGGTGCATAGCATAATGTTGAGCACTTGAAAAAAAGTGACCATAAATATATTTATTAATGATCAAGTCTACCAGAATTCCAATTAGACTGGTTTCCAAAGGAATTAAAGTGGCCAGCAGGAACAAAAGCAGTTTAGGTATAGGTGAACTCTTTGGGCTCACTTCCACTGGGTAAAATCAGAGAAATAAAGCTTACAAGTGAGATAGAACTTAGGATTCTGCATTTAAAGGGGGGCTGTCCAGTTATGCCTGCAAATCCCAATATGATTGATTTCCCTCCCCTCCCTCCGCATTGAAATGGTATATATAGTGGATAGAAACTAGTAAAAATTCCCTGCAAATAAACTGCTCTTCAGCTGAGGTTACGGCTCCTGTGCATGGGGTAAGCAAAGAAACTTCTTAACTTTTACAAAGAAAAGTAAGGAGTTTTCTTGAAAAATACTGAGCTCTTGCTTTAGGTTAATCTGATTGCATGTACAATTTTTTTAAGGTTAACTTTCAGTCAAGACATTGCTACAAATGGAAATTTCAGTATAAAAAGCAGCCAACTGAGTGCACTTTTTAACCTAATTGGCCCAAGTCCTTCAAAATAGTTAACTAGGTTAGACATTTCATGGTGCCTCCCCATTTCTTGCCTACCTTACTTTGTTCATGTTTCAAACTGTGTCAGCAGGGCCCGAACTTCAGGAGTTAGCTGCTTAGCAGCCTTGGCTGCTTCTGTAATGGCCTTGCGGTAAAGACCTTTTCTCTTCTTATTAAATCGCGACTGAAAGTTTTCTAAAAAAGGGGAGAGCTGTGAAAGAGCAAGAAAAGATGTTGTTGGGGACCCAAACCATGAAATACGAGCTTCCTGTCGGACTAATAAGCCATTATCTTTTCGGCTCACAGTTATAGTAAGAATACGG
>JAEANM010005215.1:0-19860 GCA_017656035.1 Myanophis thanlyinensis
CCCCCCCCCCCCCCCCCGCTCGGCAGCGGCTCTTCTCCCACCGCCCAGGTGCTGCTGATGGGGAAAAGCGGCTCCCACAAGATGAGCATGTGCTCTATCGCGGGATTTCTAAGCGCGATGGAGCGCATGCTCGTCTTGCCGGAGCCGCTTTTCCCAATTTGCCTGGACATGACATCTCCACTTTTTACGTCCAGTCCAGGGTGTCCGGGTGGGTTTTATAAAAAATACTGGACTGGACGTAAAAAGTGGACATGTCCGGGCAAAAGAGGACGCTTGGTCACCCTACAGTACACCAGGGATGTCAAACTCAAGGCCCATGGGTTTGATATGGCCCGCAGGGTGCTTAAATCTGGCCCATGGGGCTGGCCTGTGGTGCCTCTGGCAGCCCCCACCCATGCCCATTTTTTTGGCAAAGCGCTGCAGTTGTCCATCCTCCCCAAGTCCCATTTTGGCCGGCAAAGTGCTTCAAGAGGCCATCCAGACCAAATAATGTGAGGGGGTGCATGTTCCCTGTTTTGGCCAGTAGGGTGCTGAAGGAGGGGTCTATTCTGTCTCTTCTCTCCCCCTGTCCCGCCCTTGAAGAAATCCAGTTCAACACCCTTGCAGATGTTCACACTAAGTATGAATTATTCTTCTGCCATTATTTCCCTGGCTTAGCGGAAACATAGAATCATGAAATTGGAAATGATCTTTAAGCTACTGATATCAATATCCTGTTCAGTAGAGAAATACTTACTGAAGCTTTTTTTTTTTTTTTTTTTTTGATAAATGGCAGCCCAGACTCTAAACATATCCAGCAAAATTAAATCTGCTACAATCCTAGGAAGGTGGATTCATTGTCAATGTAATTACCACTCCATGTGATGCTGAAATTATGCTTTTGATGCTTTGTTTCAGTCTTGGCATGCTTTTCTCTCAACCTGTGGCTACTTCCAAAAACCCTTTTACATGTGCAGTTAGTGAGCCAGATGTTCATGTCTTACATTTTCCATTTGATTTCTAGGGTAATTATTTAAAGGGGGGGAGAGGATAAAAAGAAAACAATTGCTATGTGTGCCTATCATGTACCTAGCTAACGTGCACACATCCTAAAGTTGCTTTGCATAGTCATTTTAGAGACTTTCTCTATCTTCAGCCATTTAGGACAGGCCAAACTGATTAAGGGATGATGAAATTTATAGTCCTCTAGGGCATCAAAGGATTTCAAAAGAAATCAGTCCAGATTTAAAACTTCTGTGAAGTCTAATATAATTTTCCATCATGGAAAAATCAGTAGGCTTGGAACATGCTCTTTCACTTTGAAAATTATTACCATCAAGTCAATAAAAACATCTGACTAACATCCCTGATCAGGATTTGATGTAGGGGCTGGGGTGAGAGCTTTGTTTTTGCATTTTAATGAAAAAACACTGGCTTTAACATTACGGTCCTTTGCAACTAACAAGACACAGTAGTACAAAATTCAGGACAAACACAATAGGGCCAAGTTGATTACTAGCTCCAGACACTGCAGGCATTTTGTTCAATATTTGAAATTAATCTAAATACCAGATGTATATTGAGGAGAGTGGAAAGCCTTCTTCATTTGTTTTAGCGGCTTAAGGAAAATGATTTATTCATACAGGGAGGAAAATTTATGGTCCAATCAAAAAAGGGAAATTCAAGTTTCAGGATTAAATCTCAATAGTTAGTCCAGTTTAGAGGGAAGTTCTTTGTCAAACAGATCAATTGGGCTGTTTCTAGACACATTCAACTCTCAGGAACTATTGGCTACAGCTTATGGGAGTTAGTTGAGTATAGGTAATCCTTGAATTATGACAATTAAGCCCAAAATTTCAGTTGCTAAGGGAGACAGTTGTTAAGAGACTGTTGCCCCATTTGATGACCTTTCTTGCCATAGTTGTTAAATGAACTACTGCAATTGTTAACATGGTTATTAAGTGCAACTGGCTTCCCATTGACTTTGAAGATCACAAATGGTGATCGCACGACCCTGGGACATTGCAACCATCACAAATATGAGGCAGGTGCCAAGCATCTGAATTTTGATCATGTAACCATGGGGATGCTGCAATGGTTGTTAAGTGTGAAAAAGGGTCACTAAACAAATGATTGTAAGTCAAGGACTACCTGTACCAATTTCTATAACGTAAATGCCAAATCGTGGAAAGATCTAAGAAATCAGATGAGCTCTTGCTAAAAATTCCCAGTTACTACAAACCAATCACAACACTAACCCCAAGTTCTTAATTGTTTTCCAGGTTAAAAGTGCAGCTTTTCAAATGAGTATTCAATTATTGCTATTGTTTTATTTGAATTTATTGTTATTCTCATTTGAATCATATCGGGGCTTCATAGGTCAGTTTGAATTATACAATACGAATCCTATTGGGAACTGATGCCTCAGAGCTGGAATTGTTTATTTTTTAATGTAATTGGCCTTTTACCTTGGTTATTTAATTTTGTTATTAGTGGGTGGGAAATGTGCTTAATAAATGAATCAATAGGAGTTTTTTAAACCGGTAAATCAAAATTCAGAGAAAACAAATCTAAACAGACACATATATTGTGCAAATGCCAGGTTGAATAATTGCACCAGATACCACACATTTTAAAGGGTTTACAAGTTATGTACAACGGCGTCTTGAAGTGGCCTAAACATACATGCATACATATTCCTGCCACCCAGAATAATATGCTAAACCAGAAAATAAAAAAATCATAACTAGAAAATTGCATTGCATCCGAACTCAAAATAGGACTTGTACACAAGCTTGAGTGAATTAAAAGTAGGAAATAAATCTAACAAACAGCAATTGGCTTTATCCTCCAGTTTGTTTAAAAAAAAAAAAGTGTGGATCCCAGATCCTAATGTAGAGCTAAAGGCTTTCTATTTTAATAAATATCTTTAGCATTTCAACCTCTTCAAGTATGCTTATTACTAATAAGTCCAAATAGTTAGCAATATAGTTGTAATAAAGTGGCCACATTTCTATGTAGTTTTAAGACATTCTGAGATGAATGAATAACAGAAAAAATAGCTAAAAGGGGTCTTAAGTTTGGAATCATGCATTAACATTCATTGAGTGAAAGGGTTTCAGGAAAATACTGTGTAGTGTAAAACTGTAGAGTTGGAAGTTTTAAAATGTCTTCATTAATGCTGGTCCTAAGACTTGCAGAGACATGCCAAGTCAAAGTATGGGGGTGCAATAATCTGCCTTGAAATTTCTCATTCCTTTCCCTTTGAGAAATATCTTCTATATTATTCTGTTTTTAATTTCTTTTGGTGGTATGTTTCAGCTTATTATTTAGCTTGCAGCCATGAGGAGTCACTGGTGTTATTTTCTGCTATGCATCTTCCTATATACTCTGAAGCCCTTCCTCCAATGGCCCCACCTTTCCGGGTCTGAAAACGTTCAATGAGAAGAGTTGTTTCACAAAGTCTAACTTCTGAAGCCCAGAAATATAGGCATTTAGGGGAAGGAGAAGTGATAATATGAGTATTATGTTGTCATGACACCAACAGACGTATTATGTTCTTGTTACTCCATGATTCAAGAACTAAGTTGCAACCTTTGTGTCATGATGCATTCCTGTCATCTTGCTACAATATCGCTGGCCAGGACAGGTTTTTTGAAAGAAGACTGTAACAGATCCAACTGGATATTAACATGAATACCTCTTGGCCACCTCATAAATAAAGCAAATGCAAGAAACTCCTTAATTCATCCACCAGAATTTCAGCAAAAGTTCATTTGCCTTTGAAATAACTTTTAGAAGCAATTCTTTTTCACCAAAATAATTATCCAACACTGAATGCAGCCTCTATCGCTCTTTGTCCCTTTTTCATATTTCCTCCCTTCATATCACATTCATCCACAATCTCTTTTCATCTACCTGCTGAAATTTCAATACTGTCCACAATGTAAATTGCCTTAAATGAAATCCTGTTTGTACTTGTTCATAAATTAATTCAGTGCATACTATACAAGTCGAAGAACTCAATACCACTCTACCTTTCATTGGTGGTGCTGGGTCTGAAATTCTGTAGGTTCATCTGTTGAGGGTTAAAAACACTGAGCTACATAAACCACTGATCCCTTTTGGTAGAGGCAGCTTCCTAAATTAATGTATGCACATTTTAATGATAGTGTCTGCTGGCAAAACAAGATCCACATGGTAAAAATACACAAACTGCATATTGCAGAGAGCAATGCTCTCTTCCTCTTCCTTTTATCCTTCCCCAGATTTAAGGACCTTGCATGATTCACAAACATGAAACACAATTGCTGGCATATGCATAAGAGATATATAAATATTTAGATATATTAAGTAATATCTTAAATAAAAGCTGTAATAATTAAATGTTAAGCCAGTTTTTTATTTCTGTGTTGTTTTTCTCTTCTAGTGTCTACCTTAAAGCCTTTTAGTCAAGTGTCAATGGGGAGAGGTGATGACTTTGAGAAGTACAAGCTGACACATAGATTTTTTTTGGAATTGTTTCTACTATTGTTAACTTTGAAATAATTGATTTAAAAGCAACTCCAGAGATGCTGCACAACGTAGCCAAGGGATGTCAAACTCAAGGCCTGTGGACCAGATCCTGGTGCTCAGATTCAGCCTACGGGGCTGGCCTGGAAACAGCAAAGGACTGGCCCATGGGTGCCTCTGCCAACGAAAACAGGCTCCATTTTCGCTGGCAGAGGGCTAACAAAACAAACTAAAAACAAAACAAAAGGAGAAATGTTTCCCCTTTTGCATTTGAGCATCCAAGAAGGGACAAGAAAGGAGAAAGGGAAAGAGGAAAGAAAAAGGAAAGATAGGAAGAGAGCAAGGAAGAAAAAATAAGGAAGAAGAAAGGAGAATGAAGAGATGATGAAAAAGGAAGGAAGGAAGGAAGGAAGGAAGTTCAACAAACTGAAAGAAAACTAATCAAGGGTTCAGAGTGTCTTAATACAGACACATTTTTTATGTCTTAAGTCTTCATCAAAGAGAGTCCATTTTGGCCTGAAAAAGTTTATCGAATAAATTTAAAGGATGGAAGAAAAAAAAACATTACACTGAAAAACAGTTTGACTGCCTTCATGTATCACACCAAATCCTGAACCGGAGAACCAACCACACTATTTTATCCACATAACATTTTAGAACAAATGAACCAAGATCATCAAATTCATTAAGTACAATTTCAAAAATTATATTTATGATGCCGGATTTCAGTCTGGCAAGTACAGGCAATTGCTAGGTTGAATCACCAACTTACAAACCATATTTTACCCTAGCAGAGCATATAGTGTGAATTCAGAAATATTCATACTATCTTCAAAAACAATTATCTTCATGTTTTCAAAAACACGTAGATTCACAATTTTGGCTGAAATGTATCTTCAAAAACATGTAGATTTAAAATTTCATGTATCTTCAAAAACATACAACTGGAAATATGCAATTGCATTTTCTTGATTTTTTTTTTTCATTTCCCTAGTCTGTGTGGTTGAGTTTCCTCATTCTCTGCAAATATAGCACAAATGAGTCACAGTCCTTTTTTTTCCTGCCTCTTTTTACTGAAACAGCTGTGATCAGAATCTATTTGCAGGAGTAACAACAGCAAAGATTTGTACCCACCTAACTAAAATTAGTTTGAAGTATCCAGGCTTCCCATTTGAACATATATGAGTGTTCCAATTTTTTTTTTTTTTAAATGGCATCTGTGTCCAAGATTACAGGCTTCTAAAATGATGTTTAACTCATTACTGGCTTTCAAAATTATGTTTAACACAAACTCCATTAAGTTTGTGTTTCAGTCCCATTCATAATGAGCAATTTGAGATATTATGTCTTTCCTCAAGGAACTTAAGACATACATAAAGTTGCCTTCATCAATTTTTCCACATAACTATGAGAGGATTTGATTGATCAAAATAATTAAAATGGAACTTCCATGGTCAAGGATGGATTTAAACCTAAATCTTCTTGGCCTTATTTCCAATATCGTAACCATTCCACAACTCATTTAAAAAATAGGCTTCAAAAATGGTAAAAGGCAAATTCTGAGAAGTAAGAATATGGTTTTAAAACATCATTATCTAATGTAAGACTTCATTGGTGCCGAATCTCAAGTTCCATCACCTCAACCAATGTTCTATCCATTGATGCTAGTATTATGGAAACTATATTCAACACATCTGAAGGCTAAATTGATTTCTATAATCATGATGATGTACTTACCCATAACCAAAAGAAACATTCCTAAACCTTAATCCAAAATATCAAACAAGACATTTCTAAGTATTTGAAACATGTGCATAGAGACCAGAGAATTGAAAAATACACAATCTGGGAACATATCAAATGAACATATCAAAAGTTTAGCAACTTAGACCGCGTTCAGACTTAATACTAAGCCATAACAAGAATAATTATTTTTGTTTTAGCATGTGGTACAAGCTGACTCATTACAGTTTACACACAAACTGGGAAATCTCAGTAGGGGCCACAGCAGGATTAGAAATCTGCCATAACAGTGTGGCTCAGCACACAAGTACAGCATGTATATACAGTTAAGAAGATTTCTCCAATTCTTTCTTAGGATATCACAGGTGACTTAAAAAAAAACTTTCCATTTTGGTCTGACATCTCAAATCATGTACCATATAATAGAGAACAGAGTTGGAAAGGATCTTGGAAGTCTTCTAATCCAACTTCCTGAACAAGCAAGGAGACCTTATATCATTCCAGACAAGTGGCTGTCCAGTCTCTTCCTAAAAACCTCCAGTGATGGGAGCACCCACAACTCCTGAAAGTAAGCCGTTTCACTGATTGATTGTTCTCGCTTTAGGAAATTTCTCTTTAGTTCTAAGTTGCTTCTCATCTTGATTAGTTTCTATCCATCTTTTCTTGTCTTGCCTTTTGGTGCTTTGGAAAACAGGCTGAACCCCTCCCCCCCACACACACACTCTTCTTTATGACAGCCCCTCAAATATTGGGACACTGTTATCATCATGTCACCCCACTACTTCTTTTCGGTAACCTAATCCAATTCAAATTAAATTTAAATGACTTTGGTTTGACAAGAAAATCACCTTTTCCTAAAGCTTTTTGATGTAATATCCATATCTTGTTATAGCACCACACCCAAATAATTATTTTACTGCCTAATTCATTTACATACATTTCTTCATAAAACATATTAAATAAGTAAACATCCAAAGCATAATTGATAAAGCATAAAGTTGATAATCCAGCCAGTCAAAAATGTCTTATTAAAAGAGGTTCGTTTCATATGCTAAATACTACTACTCTGTGCAAGCAACATTTTTTAAATAAGTACTTTCTGCCTGTCTGTGACTATTCAGTTGCAAGAAGTGATGCAATACATGAATTTACATGCAGTTAATTCCTGTTGTTACTGAAAGCACTTAAGAAATCATTTCTTTCCTCAACTTCTTTAAAATTCTCATTCCTGCAATTCAATACAATGGGTCCTCTTTTAAATTCAGAGACATCAAGCAACACAGCAAATGTTTCCAATCAGTTTCATTAACACTCCCATTGTTAGGTGTTACCCCTTTCAGGGTGTCGTTTGTATTCAGAAATTAATGTGCACATATTCCCAAACACTGAGCTGTAGAAACAGGTGCTTTTAACAAAGCTGAAAAATTGGGCAGTGTTTTGACACCATATAACACACACTGAGTTCCCTCTGTTAATTAGAAGGCCGGTTATGACAAGGACTACTTTTTGATTATAAATGCTTCCTGAAAGATTCCTAACAGAGTAAAAGGATAAATGAAACATAGCTAAAGAAAAACTGTTTCAGATATTCCTTTTTTCAGTGACAATGTTTTAAAGGTCTCAACAACTGACAGATACTGCAATGCCTGGCTAAAAGAGAGTAAAAAGTAGATGTACAAATCTAGAGACTGTTTCAAGTCATAAACTAATTCTCTATCCATTTCAAATAAGTGTAAGTATAGGCTTTAACTGGTCTGCTATAAACACACACATACATATCTATACTGTGATCAGTAACAGTATATAATGTAAACAACTTGACTATGCTGGAGAAAAGATATACGGTGATTATACCACCTTTCAGATAACATTAATATATTACATTTTAATGAAGTGTTGTACACCTTATATTTTGGGATAACAAATCTTTATACCCTCATGTTTACAGGAACTGTTTTACTATCAATAAGGATTTCAATGCAGTTAAAATTAAAGTGCTTCTAATCATAGTCATGTGCACATTTTTTTCCATGCATAATCCCTTTTATGTGTTTTCAGGGGGATTATTTCCAGCAAAATAGGCATTGATTCCCCCACTTACATTTATCCTAAGGAATATGTGATTGATAGTGTTCCAAGAATAAATCAAATTTTCTTTCATTATATCATTAGCTTTCTATGTATAGGCCATTCTATTTAGAGAAGTCTGATACACATGTAAAGAAGGAACTAATATAATACATTTGGGGGGGGAGTTAGCTCTTTTTTTCATCGGAATTAAAATCAGGTGCACTGTTTCTTTCAGGGTCAAATCACCCACATATTTCAATATATAATGTGGTGGAATTCCAGTGGTGGATTTCAATTTTTTTTAACTACTGGTTCTGTGGGCGTGGCTTGGTGGGTGTGGCTGAGTGGGAAAAAAAGGAGATTTTTTTCTAACAACTGATTCTCCGAACTGCTTAGAAAATTTACTACCAGTTCTTGCGAATAGGCTAGTACTGGTTGAATTTCACTTCTGAACTGTTCCTTACCTATTTACTCAAGGTTGAAATAGTGAAAATCAAAATTAACAGAATAACAGAGTTGGAAGAGACTTTGGAGGTCTTCTACTCCAATCCCCTGCTCAGGCAGGAAATCTTATACCATTCCAGGCAAATGATTGTCTAATCTCTTCTTAAAAGCCTCCAATATTGGAACACCTACAATTTCTGGAGGCAAGTCGTTCTATTGATTAATTGTTCCAAACTGTCATTATGTCTCGCAAAATGTAATATTTTCTGAATCAGAATATGATTATTAGGTGCACATTAAATCTGTTCTTGTAGCATTAGGCAAAATTTGCAGCCTGTTTTCGATCCAACTGAAAGGTGCAGCAATTTTTCCCTAGTGTCTATGACTTTTGATCACACGTGTTTGTGTTGTTGATGCTCCTACATACCTTCACTGTGTGTGTGTGTGTGTGTGTTTTCGTAGATTTTCACGGGTACAGGTATGTAGATCTAGGTGTGTTTGGGTCTTTTCCCGTGTAAGTCTGAGAGTATCTTCACAACGTTTCGGCGAGGTACTCTCAGACTTCAGACTTATTCTCAGACTGTGAAGATACTTTCAGACTTACGCAGGAAAAGACCCAACACACCTAGACCTACATACCTGTACCCGTGAAAATCTACCAAAACACACACACAATTTATTTAAAAATGCAAACTGCATCCCATGAAGCTCACAAGATATTTTCTCTAATCTTTAATTAGATCTTTTTGTTTAGCAAAAAATAGGAACATTGGAGTGCAGCCATAGCTTTTTTTAAAAAAAAAAAAAGTCTAAAACACTGGGTAAAAAGCACTTGTGGAAATAAAGCTAGGTGTGTTTGTGTGTGTGTGTGTGAGCGCGTGCGTGCGTGCGCGCATGCGTGGGTGTGCACGTGTGCCAGATGACCAAGAAAGGTGACCATGGAGCTAAGGGAATGGTGCCTGTTCACACATAAACTAAGGGGGGTTTGGTTTAATTTTCACCTTGCAGAGTAGATTTAGGCAAATCCTACTTTCTCCACCTGAGTTCTTCCTCTTCCATCTATACTGCTTGTGTGTTGATATTCTTTAAGAACTGAGGGAAAACATTATGTAAAGGCTACATCTAATTAGTGAGGCAACTTTATTTGAAATCAAGCTTAGCAAAAAGTATGTGCTTGCCCAGAAAGAGATCACAAAACAGTAAACAACATTGTTTTTATAAGCCTGGGCTAGAACTGCCGCCAAATCTTTTCTTCCCCCAGTCAGAAGAACATTTTTGCATATCAATAGACTCATCCTGTATTAACAGACCTTTAAAAGATAAATCCAAACTTAAGTAAAGAAGGACAGAACTGTTGACACTATAATGTGCTGCAAGATACTTTATGCTCCCAAAATATCCTGGAATCAATGTGTATGTACTGACATTCTTGGAAAACAAATACAATTAAAATATTTATGAAAGTAGACTATTTTTATTCACATTTCCATTCAGATCTGCAGCTATTCAGAACAGAATACAAAATTGTGGGTCTCATTAATTATGGTTCCAGATTATTATGAATCAAATAAATCACAATCAAGAAATATTTTCAACTCCTTCTATCATTCTACTTACAAGGTAATAAGACATGTTCTTATCCCCATTGGCAATTTCTGCAGAGGGAGGTATTAATTTAGTGAGAAAAACTATTCTACTTTTAATATTTAACTGCAATTAAAAGAAGTAAATTAAAGCAAACTTAAAGATTGTGTCCTAATAGATACCAATAGTAACCTGTTTTATTGATTTTGTTTTTAGTATATTGTAAAATAATGCTTATTCAATAAAACATATTTATACAAAACCCAATTTAAGCTATCTGTGAATCCAGAGCTTTGTGTAATCCACAAAATAAATCCATCAAAATTTCAAAACTGATTTTAGATTAAAATTTATGTTTCTGGTAGTAACTGCTTGCTAATAATGTGTTTTTATTTTGTTTTTATTTATCATGACATTTATCTTAGTTAATTGCAGGTGAAATTCCAATGCTACCCAATTTCATAATTCCTTTTGGTAAAGTACCCAGATAATTCTGAGTTATTTTTGTATGGTTATTCCTGTCACACTAGTACTTGAAATTGGCAATTTTTTGTTATATTGTTTTTAAAACTCCACATAATCATGTTAGAATTTGAAAATTAAATTTTATCTGAAATTGAAGCTGCTTCTTGGTCCTGATAATAATAAAAAATTTCTACTAGTAAGATTCTGAACAGTAGCATAGCATAATTTATTAGAAATGGTGGAGCTTTGCTGAGGAAAACTAATAATTCTAACAATAGACCTTTACTTCAACCCTGAAAGGGGAAAAAAAAACTTAGTTGCTATTCACAACTAACATTTCCAAAGTCTTAAATTCTTTTTCCACATTTGGTATGAATGAACCAAATTGATACATGCCTAACTTGAATTCTGAGATATGAATATTTTGTATATTTCAGGCAGGCTCCAAAAATAGGGCATTAAAGATATTCTGCATTCTTATACTTGAGGCAAAGTCCAAAAATAGGGCTTTGAAGAAATTCAGCATATATTCAGTACTCAATCTCTTCTTAACTAAAGCTTTTTTCGCTTCAACCATTTGAAAATCATTCTTAGATATTCCCAAATTGGATTTGTCTTGAGGTATTTTAGTAATGCTTAAGAGCTTTCCTTCCACAGCAAAACAAATTCGGGTGGCCATGAGGGAAAAATCAAATACATATAAAGTCCATAGTTTATTTTTACATACACATTGACAAGGGTAGCTGAAAAGCACATAGAGAATTCCCTAATTCAGCTGCTGGTGAAAGAAAACTAAATAAAACAATACATCCCAAGTAGAATGTTATACTTCCGGTACTCAATGGATCCACATATTTATGTAAGTAAACTATTCAACTTTGATTCATGTCATCATACTCCAATCTTTCATTCTGGTTTTATTTTCTTCCGTATATATGTTTATCGCAAGGATAATTTCATTTATCTGTTTACTTTTATGGAAGTTCTTCAAAGCAATCAATGAAAGCAGGTGCTATCAGAAGAAACGTGTTAAACCTATAATATTTTAATTTTCTAGCAACAACTTTTTTTCTATTTTGTGGATAGAAAAGAGTATCTCCTTGTACATTGAACAAAAAATCCTGAAAGAGGGTTACAAAGCAAGTTAAGAACAGAGCTAGTATGACCATTTAATTCTTGGGTCTACAGAAGTAGAAGAGGCCCAGGCAGTAAATGGTGAGAGTTTTAAAAGACCTCCTTTCCCCCCCAAAAGAAGAAAATTCTAATTTGCAGAGCAAAGGAAGATTATAAGTGTTCAACTATTAGGTTGTGAAAATTCCTGCTCTGAAGGCCAATGGTCTTTCGAAAATCTTACTTAGGTAGACATTAGTTTTTAAGGCAATATAAAATATACTTGAAGTTGCCTATTAGAAACACACATAAACATACAACAGGACAAGCAACCATTTTCTTTTATTTCAGTCTTGTTCTTTAAAAAAAAAAATAACATGCAGTTTTAATAGTGGCAAATGCAGCATTAAAAGGGAGTATATACATTTTCAAAATAAAGTTTATATTTGAAAAAAAATATTTGTATAATGCATTTATTTAATGCACTGTATGACTGAATTTAACAAACATATATTGCGTGATATTGTGTGTTTGCTTCAAGTCAGTTTTAAATCCTGACAACTGCCTGGATAAATCAGTGCAGTTCTTTTGACAAAATTTGATGAAATGGTTTGCCCTTGTCTTCTTTTTGGACTGAGAGTGAGTGACTGGTCCAAGATCAACCAGCTGGCTTTTTGACTAAGGCAGGACTCGAATTTCCAGTCTCTAGCCTTGTGCCTTAATCGCTACACCAAACTAGCTGTCTATTTATCAGTACAACTGTGCTTGGAAAAAATACCACAAATTGAAGTTATCCTAAAGGTGTTATAATATATATTCTGCACCCATTAATCTCAAATTCATAACTATTTCATGAGACCATTTTCTATGCAACAGCGGGCATGTTATTAAGGAAGGAGAAAAATAAATAAGGGTCCACAACTGATTACACCTAAAGAAAAAGTGCCTGTAAAATAATATGTTCCCCCTAAGGCTATGATTTAAAAAAACAAAACAGCAATAAAATAAAATATCAAAACTTTGCCTCTTTAGCTTTTTCAATTTTCAACACAACCAGGCAAGCAACAAATGTTATATTTAATCACAATGTGCTTTATTTCTTTAATTCTAGTCTTAGTTTTTATTATTATTATTATTCAACTTTCAGAGTTTCAGCTATTTGACCAATGATGGCTTGCTTAAGTATACTGTTCAAATGTAGAAGGTAAAAAGATGCTTTTCTGTACAAATGTTCAGCCTTCTGGGTTTCTGGATTTTTTTTATTTCAAATGTAACCTTGAAAAATTCTTGAAAAATCATCAAAAATACCTGACTTAGCACAACCAAATTTAAAGACAAACAAAAATCACAATCACAGCTAGTAAGGGCAACTTTACAGGCCTGGGCTGAAATTATTACCTGACACTCTTAGATATGAGGAATATTTTGAAAAGCAAACATCAGAAATGTACATTTAATTAGGAAGGAAGGAAGGAAGGAAGGAAGGAAATTTCCCCAGAAAATACAAACAAAAACAGAAATTCCTACCCGTAAAAGAGATTGAGACTCATCCTTTGACTTGTTATCAGCAGATCCAGGATACGGCTGAGAAAGTGGTCCAGATTTTTCTCCGCTTCCTTGGGGCATGCCCTGCAGGAATCCCTTGGTCTCAACAGGCAAGCTATAAACAGGCCTTGCGAGATGAGCAGCTTCTACATTTGGACTATCCCTCAAAGCCTTTGGCTGCTCTTGGACAACAGACACCGTGGTCAGAAGGCCCAAACTTGTTTGGGTATAGGATGGGCTTCCTCTCAAAATGTCCACTCCTCTCCAAGTTGTACCACGAAGATCATCACTAGACCCATCAGGCCAACCTTTCTCCTTCGATCCTTCTTTTTCCTCCATCTTTTCCTTCTTCACTACACTTTCCGAGATGGGCTCCCCCATTTTTGGATCTGAACTGATCAGGTTATAAACCTTCAGATCAATTTTGGATTCTTCCTTGAGAGCAGCCGCCATCCCATGGCTATCTTCCCCATTGGCTGTGGTGATGTCCATTTCTTGACAATGCACAGTGTTGAAGTGTTCCAGTAAGGACTGTGTATCAAGCGCTGTAAAGCTGCACTGACGGCATTTATAACAATTATGGACTCTCCTGATAAGAGAGAAAAACAGAGAGAAAATATTAGAATAAGTTCATCAAGGGTGACCAAAATGAAGGGAAATTAATTATTTCCACATCTGGTGGCATACAGGCCTTTCAGAATTGAGTGAAGATAAAACTTGTCTAAGTCAACCTTGAGTACATGAACACATCATTATTTGAAATCTTCCTTATTATTAAGATAATTGTTTCTCATTGCCTTCTTTCAGATTATATCTATCATCTATCATTATATCTATCATATCTATCATTATATCTATCATATCTATCATATCTATCATATCTATCATATCTATCAATCTATCTATCTTTAATTTCCCAATCTAGCACAAAGACCATTTCCTAGTGGTCTCCTTTCCACTTACTGGCCAGTAACAAGCCAAGCCACTTCAGGATTGTGTGGGAAAAATAGGAGGAGGAAGGCTTGTTGGATATATTTATTGCTTTGAGTTACTTGGCAAATAATTTAATTTACACTGTGATACCCACTTTTCATCCATTCATTATAGTCTTCAACTAACAAAAATCCGTTCAAAGTTACAAAGAAACTGAAAAAAAATATGACATGATCATTTTTCATTCACTTTGTTAAAAATAGCATTGGAATATATCTTAAAATTTACAAGTTAAGAGAGGTTAATCAGTAGAGTAGAACAGTATTCTATTCTATTGATTAACCTTAAAATTATTCTATTGTTTGCCAAGTGTGATTGGACACACAAGAAATTTGTCTCTGGTGCATAAGTTCTCATTGTACATACAGACAAGAAAATAATAGTATTGTCATAATACTGATAATAAGAGAAACTAATATAAAAAAGATGAGAAGGATAATAGTAATACAGCTATACTACATGGATAAATATCCATAGTCATACTATGATAATTATGCGTTCAGCAGAGTGATGTCATGAGGGGAAAAAAATTGTCTATGTCTAGTTGTTTTGGCATGCAATGTCCTATAGCAGTGTCCTGGGGGGAGAAGTTGAAACAGTTTATACCAAAGATATGTGGGGGTCTGTAGATATTTTTGCATTTCTGTTTCTGACCCAGGCAGTATACAGGTACACAGTAGGAACTACGGGTGGGAGAATACAGCTACTACAAAGTAGACTGAGTCACAACATTCCTCTATCTTCTTAGTTAGAAGAACACTGGCAAACCTTTCTCACTTAGCTCTCCTCAGGCTATATTAGAATTGCAACTCTTATAATTTCTAGAAAATATGAGATAAGATGTGCCAACTGGCAGTTCTAGTGCATGTAGAAGGTCTCAAGTTGGGAAAAAGATGAAAGAATCTGTCATATCTTGGTCTTCTGTGAGATTCTGCTTGAATCCAATTTATTCCTTTTCCAATAATTAATCTCTGGTCTTGAGAATGATGCCAATATATTATGCTAACATTATATTTTACAAATATTTCATGTTTCTTTTCTATTAATTTTATTTTTTTCCTAACTTCCCACCTCCCCAAGCAACCTTATTTCTGTGTGGATAAATGCATCTCCCACCCGCCCACCGCCATTGCTAGCTGCTATACATCCATTTATTAGTGGGACTTTTGAGAAAGTGTTAATTAGCCTCTGTGTCTAAATACCATACATTTAATACTAGTGAAGGAAACTTTTTACAAGTACTATATTCAGTTTTTTTATTCATGTAGGGCCTTTTATGGAATTAGGTTTAGCTAACAAATTCTAGGATCCTCTTTATTCTTTCATTTGTATAACAAAAGACAAAGCAGAAACGATGCTTCAACTGTACTCCAGAATTCCTATATGCTATTCATCCATGTGATACAGAAGGTCATAATTGTAGTATCTCTCATCCTTTCTTTGGTATATGTTATCTCCATACACGAAAAAGCAAGTATGTGTATAAAACTGTGCTCAGGAACTAGCAGAATTAGACCTAGACTGCCTACCTGGCAGTTCAAAAGCATGCCAATGAGAGTAGATTAATATGTATCACTTTGGTGGGAAAGTAGCATCATTCCATGTGCCTTTGGCATACAGTTGTGCTGACCACATGACCACGGAAACATTAACTCTCTCAGCCAAGAAACAGAGATGAGCATCTTTACCTTTTACCTTTAGCCTTTGACCAACAAATTGGCATAAAAACAGTAGGGCTGTAGGATAAACCAGGAAGTAAAAAAACAATCCTGGGAAAAGGTAGAAAACACATGCTTGGGTCCATACAGTCATCAAAAGTAAAACTGAACTTGAGAATCTTTATAAATCTGGCTGTTTTATTTCTTGATCTGTTTTTTTCTGGTACTGATAACTCACAGCTGAAACTAACTTGAGAAGATGAGCTTTCTAATTCAAGATGAGACATGGAAAGAAAGTTGACACCACTGCCAAACTATTGACTTCTTTGTCCCCTTCCTACACACTGATACACCTGCTTTGCATTCCCTCGCATGGATCTAAGAAGTAATTGCCTTTTTTAAAAAAAATGTAACTTAAGTATGCTAAAATAAAATCATTATGAGGAAGTGTAATGACACAGCCAGACACTGATATTAAGAATAGGATGGTTGGGTTGTTGTTGGGTGGGGGAAAAACAGGAAAAAGTTGGAGTTTCCAAAATTTTCAAAGTCTTCCTAATTACTACTATCTCTAAATTATGAGTAGGGAAGCAGAGGAGAATCAACACAATTGAGAAAACTAGATTTTATTTCTTAAAAATATTTTTTTTTTAATTTGTATTGGTATTTCTTCAAGGAAAAATAATTGGTAAACATTTTATTTACTGGGTTTTAATTTACTGGAGTTTGAATGATTTAGTTTTAATTATTAAATAACCACAATGATTTGACAGACACAGAAATTTAATTATTAAATTTAAATGCCATCTATAGTCATTTGTTAGTGAGATGGCAGCATATAAATTTAATAAATATATAAAGTTTGTTTCACTTTAATTACTTAATTACTAAAATTACTTAGTTAATAAATTCTAAGAGCCTCTTTATTCTTTCATTTCTATATCAAAAGACAAAGCAGGAGCTATTTTATTACTGTATTCTCCTGTGGATATGATGGAGAAAGTCATAATTGTGGCATCTCTCACATCTTTTTATTCTGTCCCATTCAAAATATTGTCTATTCAGTAAAATAAAAATAGCAAAACACATCCTCTTATTCAATTGCTTATTCAAAATCCAGTCTGCTTTCTGCATGAAACTTATGCATTGTATAGCGAGTTTTCCAAACTGTGTTCTTTAAAAAAAAGTATTCTTTAAAAAAAAAAAAGATCAAGGAGGACAAACAACAGATCGGATTGTGTGTAATACTTTGCAAGGAAAAAAATGGGAAAAGATGTAGGGTCAATCCCGAAAACTTCAGCTGAAAAATAATGAGAACTGTGCAATATGTAGTTTCTAAATACAGCCAATTTAAATGTCCCATATACCTTGGAATAACAGGCATGCCTATTTTCATTCAAGCAGACCATGAAAAGTACTGTATTACTGAACTATGTAAAACATATGTTCCCACATTGGAACAATATGTTGCCAATTTCCTGTATATGCCATAGAAACAGAACACTTTTTTACTAGCTAACATGATACCGTTTTATTAGAATTACAGTAGCACAGAAACTTCCCAGCCAGGATCTGGACCCTGCTGTGCAAAACTTTATAGTAAAATAGAATTAAAAACAAAGAAATAAAATCAGGAGTAGCCTTTAGCAAAACAAGAATAAATCCATAATCCTTAATCCAAAAATATGTGTGCAGTTACACCTTTCATGTAACAGGATATTCAGCAATATCAAAGGATATATGTCATTCAACATAATTTTAATACCAATATGATTTGTGTATAGGGAAATAATATAAAACACTAAATGTTAAAATATAAATTCACACATTTACTATTTTTCTACAAATGCAGAATGGCTTAAGCCAGGTTTCCAGCCTGCCTACTCAGTGGGAAACAGATAAAATATTGCTAATATGGTTTAGTTGCATGAGAAGAAAAATATAACTGATTCAGAGGCAGAAAATCATCCTTTTAGATTGTAGGTAACACAGATAAAAATGCAAATTATAACAGCATCAACTCAAATGAAAAGGAATAAAAAAAATTCATTCTCCTGTGCTATTTATTTGTTGGGTTTTAAGTCAGCATTATTCTACTTCATCTTTTGCTTGCAGTTTATATGTTGCAATTTTTTTAAAAATCTGACAAATGTTATTGTTCATTCATAATTTGAAATTGTTTTTCTTTTTTTCAATTTTCTGATCCATAGAAATCTGTATGTGGCTTTTCCTAATATATCCAATCCCCGATATCCCTCTAATAACATTTTAGTGTAAAGTTTCTTGATGCATTTTAAAACGTATACCTTTCTCAGTATAAACTTTTGAAAAACTACTTTAATGTATACTTGACCAAAAAAATGTATAAATTTTTAAATACATTTTTCCCAGATATATACTTTGTAAATACTTTGTAGGGATTTTGAGAATGTTATTTTTTTTAAGTCATTTAATGAAGCTTATACATCTCATCAATAAGTAAATAACATAGCATGGCCTTTTAATGTATACTTCATGCTACAATATAGAATATATTAGTTATAAGTGTTCTCTATTTTCTTGTAATGAAACCTGATGATGAAGTAGGTGATACCATAAGAACTATATTTGGAGAACAGAATAGTTCAGAATATGGAACTACTGAATATGAAACAAAAGAAGGTGGATCATATTGTTTAACTGGCACCATACTGTTTAATTTGCAGAGCAAATTACAAATTGGAAGAGATAATAGCTGGAATCAGAATTGGAGATCAAATATTAATTTTAGATATGTGCGTGATACTTCATTAAAAAATGATTACTTAGAAAAACCTCATTAAGAAAGCTAAAATTTGAAAAGTGAGGATTTTGAATTATTCTTAATTATTGCAACAGTCAAATATATTTTTATGCGACCATGTTTAGTTGATGGCAAAGTTAAGGTAGAGGATAATTTTGATTCTTTGAGATGGACTTTGAGTTTGCTGGCAAACTGAAGAAAGATGAATTCTTGGAAGAAAGGCAATTACAAAATTAGATAGGATCATGGTAGATAAGGACACTTATATTTAAAAAAAGAGCAAAGCAACTGTAGCAACACAGTGGCGATGTATATGCAATGAAATCTTAGTTCTGAAAAACAGCAAGGGACAGACAATAGAAATGTCTGAATATAGTTGTGGTGGACTTCAAGAACACTGTATCAATTAATTCTGGACCAAAAAAATGGTTGACTGTTCCCTTAAAGCAATAATTAGCAAGTAAAGCCTCAGACACCTTGGGCATAACAGGTAAGAAGAGGATAGATTTAAAAAAATGCTATGAACAACCAAAGGAAATTGAAAAGGAAGACAACTTACAAAATGGATGGAGACAATCAAGGAGTTAATTAGAATAATATTGAAAGACCTTTTTTGGTCATTATAAGATAAGATGATGAGTACTTATCAATATAGCTGCTAGACTTAGACCCCAACTTAATCATATTCAGTGGCTATGGTATGACCATTTTGGGTGAAGTCAAAAGTCTCATTATTCTGACCAGCAAAAAAAGCTTTGAAATTAGTGGCAATTCATTCCCAAAGTAGTTCATGTTGGATTCACTGAGTCATTTTGGTAAGATGTTTTTTTTTTAAAAAAAAGGTTTAATATTGATAAAGTACTATACCAGGGGTGGGCAATTACGGCTCCTTCATGAATCGTGGACTTCAACTCCCAGAATTCCTGAGCCAGCATGGCTGGCTCAGGAATTCTGGGAGTTGAAGTCCATGAGTCA
>JAEANM010005216.1:6402-19859 GCA_017656035.1 Myanophis thanlyinensis
AAGGAACAGGATTTAAGAAGGAGAGGAAGAAGCATTAAAGCGGAAAGCTTACAAATGGTACTTCTAGTCCAGGGGTGTCAAACTCAATTTCATTGAGGACCACATCAGGGTTGTGTTTGACCTTGGGGGCCCAGGGTGGGTGTGAGCAGGATAGGCGTGGCCAGCTCAATGTCAGTTGTACTGGTGCCTGTGCTGGCCTGAGTGCTCTGCTGGCGAAAACGGTCTCCTGAGCTTCGTTTTCACTGGCAGAGGGTTGGCAGGAGGCCGTCGCAACCGAAAACAAAGCTTGGGAGACCATTTTTGCTAGCAGAGGCACTGCGGGCCAGCCCTTCACTGTTTCCAGGGTCGTCCCGCAGGCCTTGAATTTGACATGCCTGTTCGACACATTTCTGAGATGCAAAAAAGTTAGTTGCAGTGAGCATTTAAATCAAGTGTTTGCGGTCACAATGGGAATATGTAAAGAAGCTGTGAAACAGAGTGGCAAGAACTCTTTGAAATCAGCCAAGTCTCATTTATTTATTGTGAACTAATTATATTGTACTGTAGTGCATTTCAGAACCGGAGGTTCAATGAAGAGTAACAGGGGATAGTAAGATACACTTCCTGTTACCAGTTGCTTGAGCCTCTCTTGAGGCCCTCTGATCTTTTGGGAGTATGTGCCTTTCTTAAGAGACAGAGATTTTAAGTGGGTGAGTTCAACCCGATGATCACTACCAAGAATAAACAATATACCTTGTATATTGAGAATATACCTTGAGCCAGATCTAAAAGCATTGAATGTGGCCTTTGAGCTGCTATAAAACTAGAAAATTTAACTTTTTAATGTAAATAAGTATTGTTGGCATCTATTTCAGCCCAGCCAGTCAAGGAGAAAATAGAGATTATGTTTTTCAAAAGGAAACTGAAAGGTATACCTTTCAAAGAGCCACAAAGTAATAATGATGGGGAAATTCAATTATCCTGACTTCTGTTGGGATACAAACTCTGCAAACAGGGGTTTTTGCTGTTTACTTTGAATGACTTTAAATCACCAGGTCAAAGAAACTGCATGCTTCTTTCACCAAGCAAGCAGGAGGTCGAATTAGATGTCCCTTCCAAGTTTATGATTCTAATAAGATTATTCAATAGCAAAGGAACTATTCACATTACCTATATTAGGTTTAAATATGCTTGAATCAAGTTTTATTTTGATTTAGCGCCTTCATCTTTTTTTGAAATATAGTGCTTGATCTATCACTCAAAGGACACAGGCTATATAATAGGTATGGAAAATATTTATGGGCTCTGATTTAGACCCAGGGAGTTCAGGATTTTAACATCAGTGCATATTAGATCTCATACATATACAAGAAGCCTTAGTATATGAGTCATTCCCCATAGCTATCTATAGACAAAAATATGTGTTCTGTACATGTAATTAATATCTAGAGTACATGTTGATGATTATTATGTCAAATCCATCAACTTTCAGAACAAAACACAATTCAAGTCCTACAATTACAAGGGTATCAACAAACAATTTTACACAGGCTTAGAAAACATTCTTTTTATCAAAAAAGTTATCCAACTGAGGTGGAGCAAAAATTTATACACTATCATTTTTTAAAAATTGTGTAAAGATCCTCTTATGTGAGGAAAAGGAATAAACATGGATACTTGGCATGTCAATTTTATTCAGGTCAGTTTAGATACAAATACCAATAGGTAAATCCCTCCAATATTTCCACACTGGAATAAGACATGGATTTGGGGATATGTGCTTCCCTGTTTTCTACCCTCAAGAACAGAAATCTCTAAAACCTGATATTATAGTAGATAACACATTATTTCAAATTCATTTCCAAAAATAAGATTCAGAGTATCTATGATTACAAATGTGGTTATCTTTCTGCAACTCTTTAATATAGCTGTAGCTTTACCTACAACTGTGTATGGGGATGGGAAAACAATGTGGTTGATTTAAAGAATAGCAAACAGGTGGGTGATTGTTATATTTGTGCCTCCCATCCACATATTCTAAATGTTTCTCAGATTGGAAACTGAAACACTTTATAATGCTGACTGTAATATTTAGCAAATAGAACAATCACTCACTAATCTCTAATTAAGAGAATAAGTAAGAGTTTGGATATCATCCTTAAAAGCTTCCTTTTTTCATTAGAAAATAATTTTATTGCACACTGTTGAAATAATTATTTCTATGATTGCCTTCTGTGACTGTATTAGATACCAAAGTAATGCTAAAATGCAAAGCATATTATCCAATAACACAAAGTCACCAAAGTTACCAGATTCTTGCTGTCCTGCTTGTGAATGGTTACAATTCTACTTTCTCCAGAACTTTCTTGATTTGCTTGCTTAATACTGACATCTATAATATCAGGAAAATCACAGTAGGTTTGTATGTCCTGCAAAAATGAGACAAAAAAAACGATGTTGCTTTGGAAGATAATAAATTTTAAATATTTAGATTAAGATTTCAATCAATTCAAAGGATGCAATTCCAATTTAATGTTTTGTAGATCTGACCTGCCAAATACTTTAGGGGACCCATTGCTAATAAATATATGTGATGATGGTTTATGTGGCAATAACTGAGATCTTTAGGACAGGAGAATAGCCCTCTCCATCTGCCCCCTTACAACATCTGGATTGGAACACACACACACACACATGCTTGAGGGTGGAGTAATCTTTTAACAGTTTATTCAGATGGATTCCTTCTACTTGTTGACTTTGGAAATCTTTCCATATACAGTATATCTGAATAAACTGTTAAAAGATTACTCCATCCTCAAGCAGCAACTGCAAATGTGGCGAAACAATTTCCAAACATTTCTCTTCTGTAGTTATATAAGGAAAACCTCATGATATACAAAGTTGTAGTATTGCCTTTAAGAGACTGAACATTAAAGGAAAAATTATATACCAATACCATAGTGAAAAATTGAAAATGCTGTTTTCTGTTTTACAATAATTTCTATTGCTAAATCAGTTTTCTCTGCAGTAACAATACTGGTAATCTTAAGTAGTCCAAGTTTGCAATTCAGCACAATGTAAGAAGAATTACATGTGTATTAGTGTGTGTAGGCCTATATGAAGATTAAGAAGCAACATACAGCTGGAACTCCACAAGATTAACTAAATTCAATCACTGAGATTGTGAAATAAAAGTGGGTGCCAATTAAGATTTATGAATCTTTAATCTTCCATTCTGCACATTAATTATCTTCTGGAAAATTATCTACTTAACTACTGCGTAATTTTTAATCATTGTATGGTGTTGTTTCTAATTAATTACTATGCACTGTCATGACAAAGCAAAACCATTCTGTCTTCTAGGTACATCTTAATAGGTTTCTCCTGACGTAAGCGTGAAATGCTTTATAGTTCCTGCTGCCTTAGGAAAGTTCAAAACATTCTTAAAGATCCATCTTATCCTGGTCACCCTTTTTTTGAACTATTACTATCTGGCAGACAGTACAGGACAATAAAAACAAGGACAAACAGGCTGAAAAACAACTTCTATCCCAAAGCAGTAATTATATTGAATTCTGCTATATAGCACAATATTAATGCAGTATCGGGTTTTCAATTTGATTCTATAGAATGTGAAGGATGTGTGTTTTTGTTTTATTTTTATAATTAGAATGTACACTGAATATGGCATTTAATTTCGTTGTACAAGGTGCATAAATAAATAAAGTAAACTAAACTAAATCAAATCTGATCAAATATTACCTCATCTGCAAGCACCTCACTGACATTTTGTTTTCCTCTGGAACACTGTATCCCGCCATTTCCACTTATAATAACGGTTGCAAAAGATTCTGAATTTGAAGGTTCTCTTCCAGGATCCTTCACTTTAAACACTTCTGAGTAAAAGGCAGACTGGAGAGTTTCCAAATTAATGAGATACTTCAGTTTCAGATTTCTGGCAGTTGCTTTGCACTGGCTGAATTGCTGAATAAATTTCCGAAACCTGTACCTTATTCTTTTTCGTGTCAAAATATGATAATCTTGGATTTTTTCTCTGATGCATTTTGGCAAAAACATTTTGTAGCTGTGAATACAAGAACTACCAAATGAGTGATCAAACATCACTAAGATCAATTCAAAGACAGTTATTTTTCTACAGAAAAAAATAAAGAAGTTTACAACTGAGCATTTGTTTCACCAAACATTCTATCTACAGCCAACAGAACTAAGAACCTAAAGGGGGGAGATACACTGTATTGAAATGTAGATTAAAAAAACAATTCAAGACACTTGCATCTGGCTGCATATTGCCTTCCAATAAAATGAAGCACGCTATTAGTTCCTTCAAATCTGTCAATATCTGTTTTCTGCAATCTAGTGTTGTATAATGGACAATATGTACATTTTAGGATGTGGAGATGAAACTGCTGACATAATGTAGATCAGTCATATATTTTAGAGTTGTACATACTGTACTGAAAGCTTTAGGGAAAAGTACAGCAGTATGTGTTGATTTTAATTTTCAATGTGTGAACAAAATAGAGCTCCCACCCATCCTTCCTTCTGCATTTTTGTTTGAGGACCCCCTAAAACAGATGACTATGCAATACTGGGATTGTGCGCGCGTGCGCATGTGCAAAAGGAAGAAAGAATTGACATTTCTGCTTGCACAATTACAATTCGGGGCTTCTGCCAACAGATCTGAAAACCTCAACTACCGGTTGTGAAAAACAGTTAATAGGTTCAGAAGCAGTTACTGTTCTAAACCTAATGGATATCTAACCTATGCATGTTTTTGTTAAAGTAGAAGATCATGACTGAAATGAGAAGAAATGAATTGCCCTTGATACAATTCTTTGTCATCATTCCTTTAACTTTACTCTCATCTATAGCAGAGGCATTAACCTTTGCCACCTAATACCAATACTTAGATATGAATTGCAGTGATCTATCTAGATAGCATATATGAGAATGAGAATGTACTTTTACATATGCTGCATATACGATTCATATGCCATTTAAAAAAATAATTACCTTACAGAATTGTAAATGGCTAATGGAGTTTGGTCCTTCTCTTTGGCCATTCTCATCATATCAAGGACGGCCATTCCAAGACATTCTTCCTGTGTTTCATGAGTCACAGACATTTTTACCCACCCATGGACAAAATCCTCTCGCCACTGAATAAAAAACAAGAATGAGAACTCAGGATTAGTGTTTCACTATGGGTTATTTTTACTGTAACTTGAAAAATCTTCTATGAATCAGTCCAAATCACACAATTCAGCAGTATTTTGATGCTACTCCCAAACTTGCTATACTGAAGAGATAAGCAATAGGTAAGCAATATAAGCATAATCAATCTAGGAGTAAATAGCTACAGACCTGTCTAATAAGTTAACAATTTTTACCTGTGCAAATAGGTAAGACATGACAATATCATCCAGGACGGGACTCTCTGCGCTTCGAGAAACGCCATACCGATATGCTCGTACATTGCTGCTACAATACCAGTGTGGGAAATAAAATCTGCATGGAAACAATTTGTCACATATTAAAGTTTTTACTTTTTTACAGAATAAAGTTACTAAAATCTAAATGAGATAAAATGAGATAAAACTAGGGTTTTCAGTATGTATATTATTCTGTGAGTCAATCAAAATGGTTTTATTTTTTAAATTGTTACGTCTAAATTTTTGGAAGTAGACTTCATAAATGTGGCTGCTACTCAAAACTCATGAGAATATTCATACCACAATTTTATCATTTTGTTTTTTGTGAGAAGAAGGCAGAAGTACCAGTAGTTCTCTAGAGAAAGCTATTAAGCATGGTACAACTGCTGATGTACGTCCATGTAATTCTAGATTCTTGTAGGGCTGGAGAATAAAATTTCCTCCCAGCTGCCAATACTATCAGGTTATGAAGCTGTGAAGAAAAGGCAGATTATTTTCCATATCAACTATCTGATAAGGAACGGAATAATTTCACTTATGCATGAGATCAAAGACCAATCATCATGTGGGCACTATGATGTGGGAATGTCCAATAACCACTCTTTTAGTGTGAGGCAACTACTTACGTTACCTCAAAATAATTTTTCAGATCTGAATAACAATAAAGGTGTGGTACAAATAAATAAATATATCTGCAGAGTGACTCTTCAATCTGTAATTTGCTTGCTCAGAGGCTAGTTCTACAGTTTAATTGATGTAAATCCTAACATACTAAAGAACTGTCCTTTTTGACAATGTACAAGTATCTCTTGATGTTCTGTACGTTATACTTCTTCTATCGCAGCCTGAATTACATTGGGGCATGATTCAATGTTTTACACTAGGTTTCTTAAAATGTGGTCCTAGGACTCCTGGAGATCCTCCAGGAACTTCTAAGGGGTACTCAAGATCAGAATTATTTTGCAGTCTATGTTGAAAAATAATACAATATCAAAATCCCATTAAATAATCATGAAAAGCGGTACAGCAAATTTATAGTAAATATAAGCCTTAAAAACAAAATCTCCCATTTGGGATCTTCCATAATTTTAAAAAATTAAAAGGGATGCTGAGGGAATTTTTTTTAAAGAAACACTGTTATAGATATAGCACATTATTTTTTTCTTTTTCCTTTATTATCCCTTTGAAATGTTTTTGTTTCATTCAATGACATATACATAATAAGCCCTACTGCTGCCTAATGTCCAAACTTAATAGGCAGTACCAAATATCTCAGATATAGTTTTGACACATATAATTTCAAGTTTTGATTTTATATGAGGTGTGTTTTGGTCTCAGCTGGGGTGGCAACTCACACTCTCCAACTGCGGACCTAATCAGGTTACAACAAATTGCTACAGTCAAATGGAAGTGACAGCTCAGTTGTTAAGACTGCTTATAGCGACAGGTGGTTCTCTCTTACCAGTGATATTTGGGACCAGCAACTCCATCACCATGGGACACAGTTGTAAGTTACAATGTCATGTGTCTAGGCCAACTTAGAATATTTTCAGCTGTCTCAGTTGCTGTCATTAGGTAAATCCCACATGATTGCAGCATCCTGTGGTCATGTGATTGCCAATTGCGGACTTCTGCCCATTTCCCCATTGACTTCACTTGTCAGAAGTTGACAATGGAGATCACAAATCACAATCACATAGCTATAAGATAGTTTGATATAATTGCAAGATTGTCACCAAGTGCATGAATCACGATCACGTGACCAAGGGTGAAGATCCATCTTACATGCCCCTTGTTCAGCACTATAGCAACTTGAAACAATTGCTGAATGAATGAAGGTTAACCAAGGACTACCTGTATACTATTGCCCAGGTGGGTTGGAGCCATGTAAAGGGCCAGAAATTATTATTAGCCCATAAGTCATTTATGCTGCACAGTACTTAAGAAGGAATTTACCTCCCGAGTACAAAAAAAATCATAAGGATCATAAAAGGTAACAAATAGCAATAGCACTTAGACTTATAAATCGCTTCACAGTGCTTTACAACTCTCTCTAGTCTAAGCAGTTTACAGAGTCAGCATATTGCCCCCAATAATCTGGGTCCTCATTTTACATACCTCGGAGGGATGGAAGGCTGAGACAACCTTAAGCCTGGTGGGATTTGAATTGCCAAATTGCAGTCAGCCGACAGTCAGCAGAAGTAGCCTGCAGTACTGCATTCTAAACTCATTATTTAATGGCAGCAATCTAGCTGTATCTGGAGGTGCAGATAACTAACAATCTGAACTGGTCTCTCTACATGCCATCCTTAGTGAAGTGTGCAAACCAGCATCTGCATTTCCTACGTCAGATGAAGAGAGCACATCTTTCCCTTTCTATCCTGGCCACTTTTTACGATTGAGAACATTTTAACAAATTGCATCACTGGTTTGGTGGCAGCAGTTCTTCAGATAGAAAGTCCATTCAGAGAGTGGTAAGGATAGCTGAGAAGATTATAGGAAGCTTGCTTCCTCTCATTCAGGGTACTGCTTATAAGCGCTATGTTCTTAGAGCTCAAAGCATTGTTACAGACCCCACACACTCACTTCATGGTCTGTTTCTGTTGCTCCGCTCTGGGAAGAGGTTTCGAAGTATTCCTAACAGGATTTCCAGATTCTGTAACGGCTTTGTTTCCTATGCCATCCGTCTCGTAAACTTGGCAAGATTTGTTTCTCTTGCCATGTACCTGTGTTTTCCCGAAAATAAGTCCTGGTCTTGTATTTTTCCCACCACCAAGTCTTATTTTCAGGGGCTATCTTTCACAGACTCACCCTGCGGCAACGGCACCAACAGACCCACCAGCAGGAGCCTGCTGCTGACCCACTTCTTCCATATCCTCTCGCCATTGCTTACACGTGTTGCCCCAGACTCCCTTTCACTGACAGAGGCCTTCAGGAAAGGCCTCTGCAGCTCAGAAAGACTCCAGATTGATGTGTGTGTTGCCTTTGGCCTTCGTTTCGCAGTCAAGAGGCCCTTCAGGAAAGGCCTCTGTAGCCAATAACAGAGCTCCGGATCGATTGAGCCTCTGACAGCAAAACAGAGGCCGAGGGTGTGTGCGTGCCACATGCATCAATCCAGAGCTTGTTTCTTGGCTGCAGAGGCGTTTCCTGAAGGCCTCTGACAGCAAAATGGAGGCCATGGGTGACACGCACGAGTGGTGGTGATTGAAATGGGCCAGCAAGGCAGGTGTTGGGGGTATGTGAGGCCTGGTAAGTAGGGCAGCTCCACCCCCCCATCCCCACCCTAGCTTAAATTTTACCCATGCACCTCACCTCACCCCACAGTGGGCTGGTCTTAACTAGGGCTTATTTGGGTGTAGGGCTTATTGGGCGCATATGAAAAAATCAAGGTAGGGCTTACTTTCAGGGTATGTTGTGTTTTTGGGGAACATGTCTACATCCAAGCTAGACTGGGTTGTTTCTTCATCTCATACAATATATGTGGGTACATGCATAATTTTGTATTTATTTATTTATCTTGTCATGTTTATGTAGTGTATATTAGAGGTGGAGACCCTTTGAGAGCTGTATGCAACAAAATTTCATTTTACTGTATGCCAATTAGTGTACATTCGAAGTGACAACAAAGCTATTCTAAGTTCTAAATTATTCTAAGATAGAGGGCTGTGTCAATCTTGAGCTGCTCAGAATTGAACTCCTGGAGCGAGTAGTGAGTTAGACCTGAAATACTGCATTGTAATCACTACACCACCATGGCACATCCTCTGTATCAGGGGGTGTCAAACTGCTGGCCCGCGGGCCAGAAGCATCACATGCAGGCAACACCCACCCCAGAAGGGAAAAAATGTTGTGATACATCACGTGACAACAACATGATGTGGCGAGTTTGAGACCTGTGCTCTATATCCTTCAACTAAGGAAAAGAGTTGCACTACACACTGATCCTGACACTAGTAAACTTTTTCAAGATGGATGGAATTAAGTACTGAGGGTTTTACAGAATCTTTATCAGCCATGCTGCCCTAAAATCTCTGAGTGATTCTGTTGCTCAAGATTGTCAGTAAAGGGATAAAAATGTTACTACTCTTTGCATGAAACCCTCTTATTTATGAAATCAAATTTGGGTCAGTAACCGGGACGAGATTTACTCTTTAGAGCTTTTGGACTCTTGTTGTAGCCCATCTTCAGGGAATTTCTCTCTACTGGAATACATGTTTTGGGCTGTTATGTGAGTCATGTTTATATGGTGCCTTCCTATTGGCTGATTGGTGTGTTGATGGCTGGCGATTGGCTGTTGTTTCCTTGTGCTTCCAAGGAAGCATTTGATAAGCTGGTGGTAATTCAGCATTCCTGTTAACTCTTATTTATGACTACATATTAGAAACTCAGATTAAAGAAACCATTAACTGACATCTGTGATTTTCTGATTAAAGTTCCTTCTTTACATATGACTGAAAAAAAGTCCTTTAAGATGATACATAAGTAAAATCAATTCTGACTCAAACCTTCTCCAGAAATATTAGCTTTGTTTTCAGGAAAAAAACATCGCAATCTCACTCCAAACAGAGTCCCATTTACTTCCAATTAAATCACAATTAGCATTACCTTATTCGGTAGAATACAGTGACAGTAGCTGATCCATCTATTTGAAAGGTGTAATTTGGAGGATACCAACATCGATCAACCTCATTCATTAGTGCAAACATGTTGTGGTACACAGGCAGGATCCCTATAAGGCAAAAGAGAAAAACGGGCCTCACTTAACAATGTCCTCAGTTAACAATGGTAATTGGGATTGGAATTTCCATAGCTAAGCAATGTGGTCATATGATTGTTCCACTTAGCGACAGAAACTTTTGCACTTCCAGTTGTCATCATTAAGCAAATCACTGTGGGTTGTTAAGTGAGGATGTCACATGATCACCATTTGTAACCTCCCACTTGTTTCCTCATTGATGTGGTAACAGGAAGCCATCAAAAAAGGTTGCAAATGATGATCACATACCTGTGGCGATGCTGTGATCAATGTAAGTACGAAGACCAGTCATAAGTTTGAACAATCGCTAATGAGTGGCAGTTGAATGGGCACAATCTGTAAGGTCTTTATCAGATAGAACTTGGTATTAAAAGATGCTAAACTGACAGCATCCGCAAGGTTTCACTCTTTCTTTGGATTTTAAATCTCAAAAGACAATCAATTTAAAAAAAAAAAAAAAAGCTAATATCTGGACAGAAAGCATTATATCTATTCAGCATTTTTTAAATAATGTTATACCGACACAAGAGATATAAACAAACATTATACAGAAAGAAATAGGACTGGATGTCCTTTCAACAGCAGTCGTTGTATAGCCTCCCTTAACTGGCTTTGATTTCAGAAGTTGGATATATATTCACATGCTAAAAATAGAGAAGATAAACTAAATGGAAACTGTTAACAGTGTCTCTCTCCAAAGAGAAGGTTCTTTGGCTCAGTAGATACTCATCTGATCAGAATGAGAGCTGATTTCCAGGTGTTTTATAGTCAACACATAGATGTATGCACATGTGTGTGAATGCACACACATCTGCATGTGCGCGCACACACAGACACCATGCCACTTCAATCTATCCCAGAAAGCAGGAGAATCACTATGGGACAGTTGAAAGTGAACAAAAAAATTACAAAAATCAGCTTCCTCAATTAGGAACTTTTAATATGTGTAATTGGATAACAAAACTTTTTTTTTTTTCAAAATTCATTTCAAATGCTTGTGAAAATTCTTCCTTAAGAGAGTTTATGGTTTGAATGGCTTTATTCCTTTAAACCCAATTGCTCAAATTATTATCAATGACCTACAAATGCCTTGGAAATTAAAAATCTGTTTTAGAAAGAATATATGTATTTATAGTCATATTTGAATTGTTTCTACTTGGTTTTTTACATCTGCAGAATTTTCCCTTCAAAAGCCTATTATTGTGAAAAACACAAAATGAACTAGACTGATCTTGTCTTTATGGCTAAGTATGATAGTGAATTGAGAAACAGAGGATTGAAATATCAATCCTGTAGACAGATCAAGACATGTCAATCTGCCACCTCAAATTTGAAAATTCAAATAGCTGTATTTTATTCTACTTCCAGCTACAAAGCTAGGCTGTATTGCTAACTAAGAATAATAAAATTATCTGAGGAGGCTTTTGAATTCATTTGCAGATCCTTCCATTTGTTCTATGTGAAGGCATTTGAATCAAGATGAAGCCATCTACTCCTAGGATTAAAAAACTGTTGCAGACATAACTATACCTTATGATGAAGATATGTATCTGTTTATTTTAATTGCAAGCTGCTTTGGAAACCAGTTCTAACTGGTTTAATAAATTAGGGATATACTTAATATACCTTTTCATTCCTTGCAAAGGAGCCTAAGTAACAACAACTATCAGAAGTACGGAAGCAGATAATATGCTCCTAATTACATATTTTTTCACTGTTCTGCTCTTTCAGCGTTTCATTATTCCTCCAGGATGGTTCACCATCTTGTTTTACAATTTTAACGTAAAATGGAATAATGGAGAGGACTAGTCCTCACATTTTATTGTGGAGCTAGTAAAAGTGTGCTAAATGTTGTTCCAAAGGTGCTTTTTGAGGCGTCTTTCTTTTGAAGACGTTTCGCTTCTCATTCAAGAAGCTTCTTCATCTCTGACAGAATAGTGGGAAATGGAAGGATTTATATTCCTTGCAGACAGCTGGTCATTTGTATCCTTTTAGGGGGTCACTGAAGCACTTGGACATTTATCTATGTCCTCAGGGTCACCCAAGCTCCTGTAGTCTGCAATTTTTTCCTCTGGAAACCCATTTTCAGTCCCACACCATTCAAACGGTGTTCAGCCCAAATTGTATAGCAAAACATCTTCAAAAGAAAAAAACAAGAAAGATCAGTTGCCTCATGAAAAAGCAGCTTTGGGACAACCATGAACTGGATGACTGAGACTCACTACTGACTTTGTGCTAAACGTTCTGAGCTTGAAATATGCTGACTTCAAAGCAGTTGTTTCCTTAGTGTTTTGAGTAAAAGTCAAAATAGGTGTGTTCTGAGAGTTTTGTACACCCACAATACCGCTGTATGTACCTTGTTTTGTTTGAGAATAAGCACTTGTGGGAAACACAGATTCCATATTGCTGCCAGCAGTTTGCAGGACAGTTTTGTGATGCTAAGCAAGTGCTTTAGTATCCCTAGGTAAAATCATCTTCTTCTTCTTTCAGCTGTTCCCGTAAGGCGTCATCACAGCACACCATCTATTTCCACCTAACAACCCGGACCTCGACCAATCCGGTGTGGAATTCCCACTGATGAGTCGCATGTTTAAATTTGGCAAGTTTTTCCGCTGGATGCCCTTCCTGACGCAACCCTCTCTATTTATCCAAGCTTGGGACCAGCACAGAAGTCACTGGCTTGCAACCCTTGTGGTTAGATTATCCCTATGTAAAATATATATTCAATATTTCTTTCTCTACTGATACAGGCATGAATCTGCAAGCATAAGGGTGTGCAAGACACTTGGTTTGGATGTGTTGGCTTGACTTTGGTTTTCTAGGTTGTCACCCTCACAGCTGTGAACCCCTATTCAAGACAGGCATCTTCATCTCCTGACTCTCCCAACAGCCTCTGGATTTCTAACAAAAGAGCAAGATAACTAGAGGAACAGTCAGTGTAGCTTCCTTCTCCACCTGTGCTTCCTTCCTACCTTAACTTACCCACGGTTGCGTAAGAATTTCACTGCATATCATACCATGTATGACTGTGTATGTGACCAATAAATTTGAAATTGAATTGAATTGAATAGCCCCCTCCCCCCCAACATGACTGATGCCGCTGCAAGAACACTTACCTTGAAAACTGTATGCCCATGTGTCACAACTACTATATGGCTTTATTGTCAATTGGTTAGGGGGCCATATCAAGTTCGGGGAGTGCGCCCCCGTTGGTTATATCCGGTGGCGCGCTCCGACCCCCTAATTACTCCCCGTTCCCCGAGTGGTCA